>CM040460.1:29635705-29647052 GCA_022758105.1 Pangasianodon gigas | reverse complement strand
TAGCACTTCCTGTCTTTTCATGCTAATCTATAATAATAATAAGCGGCGAACATTTTAGCTAACATCAATCCCATTCCTAAATAAAACCTTTTATAGATTCTTCAGTCAGATTATAAACATGTAGCGTCAGGTTGCTAGGATACTCGGGAAACTCTTTCTGCAGCCTGAACATCTCTTTTTGTTTACAAATTATTAATTTACTAAGTGACTCTCAGGATGCACATGAACATTTCATCTATTTGCATTGACTCCGCCCACTATTTAACACTTTTAACATGTAAAACATGACGTCATCGTTTTGCTCGTGTGAAAGACACAATCCTCCGTAGAACCTGTTTGTAAATCGAATTGTTTTTTAGTTTTCGGTTTTCTTTGTAACTGATCTCAGGACTGCATGAGTACTACTTCCTTTAAAAGGTTCCTCTTTGTTCTGTTCTACAAAGTACCGAACTCGTGGAACCCGGTTTCAGAAACATTCTCACAGTTTCTTAAGAACGAAAGAGATAACGTGACTGACAAGGCAGATAACCAATCACACACCAAAGTGTTTTCCTGTCAGAACGGGTTCCGAGTAGAACCCACTTCCTGGAAGCTAAGAACCCTTATTTATACAAAGAACATTTAAAGAACTCTTTTATGTATTAACTGGGTAAGTGTGTGGTACAAACGACAAATTATCGCTCAGTATTTTCTTTTTAATACCTAGAACTGTTCTGTGGTTGCCCCTCTAGGAGGGAAACCCTAAAGGTTCTATGTAGAACCCTACTAACCCTGAAGTGCTTTCCTGTCAGAAAGGCTTCCATGTAGAACCTTTTTTGAAAGCTAATTTATTGATAATTTCATTGATAATTAAGGGATCTTTAAGGGTTCTCATCATCCTAAAAATCTTTCTGACAGAAAATCATTTGTTGTAGGGTTCTACATAGAACCATTGAAGAACCATTTTTTGCTAGGAGTGTGTGTGTATTAACTGAGTAAGTGTGTGTGCTGCAAACTCTAAATTAAGAAGAGATTGTCTCTCTGGAGGAAACCTTTAAGGTTCTAAGTAGAACACTACAACAGAGTGGTTTCCTTTTTGAAAGCTAATTTAAGGGTTCATTGGATACTTAAGGTTCTTGAAAAAAAATGGTTTAACTTGGAACCCTTTCTGATAGGAATAACTTTTTTTGCTGTAGGGTTCTGCATAGAACCCTTGAAGAACCCTTTTTTGTAAGAGTGTGTGTGGTAACTGGATTATTGCTCATTAATAACCTGTAAGTAGTTTAACACTTAGCTGTCTTAGCTACCTTGAAGAACCCTTCCAGAACCCTTTTTTCTTCTAAGATAGATAAATGGTGAATGCCTGAAAGGTTCTAGGGTTCTTCAAGGGTTCGTTCAGTATTGAAGGATTCTTAGCTTCCAAAAACGGTTCTGATCAGAAAACACTTTATTGCAGATTTCATAGGCTACATAGATCTTTTAAGGGTTCCTCCAGAGGAACAACTGAGGAAGCTTTCTTTAGTTAAGGGTTCTTTCAGTTGTCCCACTGTGAGAACCTTTAAAGGTTCCATGAACCCTTCAAAAGTGTTTTCCTATCAGCAGTTCCGAGTCAAAACCCTTTCCTGAAAGCAAAGAACACTTAAAGAATCCTTCATTATCCAATTATTCACTTAAATTAAGGGTTCTTAGCTTTCAAAAAAGGTTCTATTTAGATGCCTTTCTGAAAAGAAAACTCTGTTGTAGTGTTCTACATAGAGCCTATGAGGGTTCTCCCAAACGGATAACTGGAAAACCCTTAATGGTTCTTGGTATTAAGAAGAAAACGATGAGCAACAGTGTGGAGTTTGTACACTAATACACTTACCTAATTAATGAGAAAAATGGTTCTATGTTCTGTGTCCAATGGTTCTGTGTATAAATTCAGAGTTCCAAGTAAAATCCTGTTTAGGAAGCTGAAAGAACCCTTAAAGAACCCTTAATTATCCAATGAATCAAAAAGAAATCTGCTTGGAAACCTTTCTGATAGGAAAACACTCTGTTGTAGGGTTCTACACACAAAAAATAATCTTTAATGGTTCTCCCAGAGTGCCAATCAAAGAACCCTTAATGGTGCTTGGTATTAAATTAAGAAGAAAACAGTGATCAGTAATGTGGAGTTTGTACTGCACGCTTACTCAGTTCACACACAAACTCTTCGAAAAAAAAATGTTCTATGTAGAACCCTTCAACCTATCAAAAAGAACCCTTATAGAACCCTTAATTATCTTATAAACTCTTAAATTAGTTTTTTAAACAGGGTTCTACTTGGAAGACTTTCTGAAAAGAAAACTGTTGTAGTGTTCTACATAGAACCATTAACGGTTCTCTCAGAGGGACAATCAGAGAACCCTAAATGGTGCTTGGTATTAAGGAGAAAATAATGATCAATGATCCTGTGCACTTACATGGGTAACACACACACTCTCTTAGAACACAGGGTTCTTTAAGGGTTCTCAATAATTAAAGGTTCTTAGCTTCCAAAAAAGGTCAGAACTCTTTCTGATGGGGCAACACTCACTTTGCTCTCGGGTTCTACACAGAACCTAAGGATGCCCCCAGAGGAACAACTGGAAAACTCTTAAAGGTTCTCGGTGTTAAGAAGAAAATAATCACCCAGTTAATACATACACACTCAGAAGAAAAGGTTCTTTAAGGGTTCTTTAAGGGTTCTTTAAGGGTTTGTTGGATAATTAAGGGTTCTTAGTGTCCTAAAGAAGGAGGTTTCTGATGGAGAAACAAGAGAATGTGTTCTAGGGTTCTACGTTTATCTTTAAGGGTTCTAGAGTGTATATTTCCTAGCACTTGTGTGGATCTGCTGTAGATCTTGTTAACAAGCGTCCCACCTCGGAACCACGGGGATCTTCAGCGGCGTGACGGATCTGTTTCTGGATGAAAAGAGTGGCGTCTTGACATGATTTAATCTCAGATCAGCCGGCGTGAGAGGCATGTCGAGTTCTCTTCCTCGAGACGTTCTCACGGCGTCTTAATTAACGCACAGGAAGCGCGGTCCCGGAATGCTAATGAAAGATCCATCACACTGCTGTCTCACACACACACACACACACACACACACACACACACACTGACAGAAAAAGATTTACAGTCATCAATCACACGCAAACACAACGGCTGAGTCAGCGACTCGCAGTGACCTCATCATCCACCAGCCAATCAGAAACGCCGCAGGTGCCGCAGCTGTGTGTGTGTGTGTGTGTGTGTGCAGACAGTACGATGTTCAATCCAACATCCCATAATATAAGATCAAAAGAACCTTTATTTTTTGAAAATGTAAAAAGCAGCAAAAATCAATTCATTATTTGCTGTAAAATTATTATCTCTTTTTTATTTTTCTTATTTCTGTCTTTCGTTTTGTCTTTATTTGTTATTTTTAATGTCAGTTATCTTCCTTTAGTTTTTACTTTCTTTTTCCTTTTCTTTATTTCTTTTTTCTTTTAATTTTCTTTCCTTTCTTACTTTTCTCCTTTTTTATTTCTTTACTTCTTGTGTCTTTTTTATTTGTTCTTATTTCTATTTTCTTTCTGTATTGTTCTTTTTCTCTTTATTTTTATTTTTACTGTATTTTTAATTTTCTTCTTTCACAACTTCTCTATTTTCCTCTTTTGTGTTTACTTAATTTTTACTTCTGTTTATTTATTTATTTATTTATTTATTTATTTAACTGATCTCTTTCTTTTCTTTCTTTCTTATATAAAATTTTTCCTGTTATTATTTTCTCTTTTGATATTTGTTTTTCTTATTTATTTTTCCTTTTGAATTTCTCAATTGTTTTTTGCTTTGTTTTTACTTCATTTTTCTCTCTTTCTTTTTACTTTCATATTTTTCTTTTTTCTTTTTAATTTTTTTCTTAGTTTCCCTTTCTGATTCTTTTCATCATTTCTCTTTATATTTCTTACTTGTTCTTTAATTTTCTCTTTAATTTTTTTTTTGTTAATTTCTCAATTTATTTTCTTTCTGTATTCATTTTTTTTTTTTAATTTTTTCCTCCTTGCGTTCTCTTTTCCTCTTTTTTATTTCTTTGGGGGTTTTCCTTCATTTTAACTTTCTTTCTTACTTTCCCTTTCTGTTACTGCTTTGGTTAATTTCTTCATTTTTTTCTAGTTTTATTTTTCTCATTTTTTCCTTTATTTCTCAATTCCTTTTCATTTGTTCTTACTTTCTTTTCCTTTTTTCTTCATTTTTGATTCTTCTTCTTCTTCTTCTTCTTCTTCTTCTTTATACTGTTTTTAAAATTTTTTTTATGTTTCTGTGTTTCCTCTTTAACTTTTTTTGCTTTTTAATTTCTCAATTTTCTTTCATCCTTACTTAGTTCTTCCTTTCTTTTTTTTAATTTCTTTTAATTTTTCTTTTTAACATTCTTTCCTTTCTATTTCCCTTCCCTCATTCCCTTTCTTTTCTTCCTTTCTGTAATTTTTCATTTCTTTTTATATAGATTTTTTTCTCTTTTTCTTTATTTTATAGTTTCAACACATTAGTTTTTTCTTCTTTCTTTTTTCACAGAAAATATTAATAAAATTTATTTTTCTCAGAATTCACAAAGAAAAACTTTTGCACATTTCATATCGATTGATTTTCTTTTTTTTCTTTTTTTTTCTTTTCTCATCAGGACACACACATGACACTGTACGAGCAGAGATTAGAGTTTTGGGTTTATTTATAGAATAATTCTACATAAATCATCGTAGGATACACACTTAGTTACAGCCGTGTAGATTATAGATGAGTTAAACAGAACACTCGTGGGTTAAACATGAAGTACAAACAGAGGAGCTGAGAATATTATCATTATAATAATAATTATTTTTATTTTTTTTACACCTCGTCCTTTCGTCGCTCTCGACAGACTTCAGACTCGACGGCAGAAAAGTGAAGAGAAATCGCCGAGTCGGCGCTCCAGCGAGCTGTACGCCAGAACATTATTATTTATTTTTTTTATTATTATTATTATCCTTATGATGATGATGATGTCAGATTTATACATACAATCATTCAGGTAAAAAATAAAAATAAAACAGATAGAAGAACATGTAGAAACATGAACTAGCTGCACTGAGCGCTCGTGTAAACATGACGTACGTGGATTAAATGCTCACCTCGGTTCCTCGATTCTATAATAATTCTATAATAATCGTAAAAAGAGAGTAGAAGCGTGTACAATAATGTGGAAAAAGACGTGAAACAGGTTTAATATCGCAACACGTTTCTCTCACTCGGCTCGCAGGAAGAGAAATATCGGAATCGGATTCGGAATCGTACGAAGCGAAAGAGGAACGTCACACTTACGATGGATATGGATGGAGGACAACAAAGCGATTCGATTCGTCCGGTAACGTGATCCTGGAACAAACACACGGAATAAACACGCAGAACATCGATGTGATGTCAAACACCATCTCAGTTAACATGTATTTAAAAAAAAAAAAACTTTCGCATGATGGATAAAATGTAAAACGTGCCAAATGACTGAAAAGACAATATGATGGAACGTACAGTAGTTTTCGCAGTTTTTTAATCGGGTCGAACGGAACCCTGGTGCGTTCTGCGCCTGTGTGCGGGTTCTTTAGTCAGGTGAGAGCACAGTCACACTGAGTGAGAAAGCGAATCGACTCTGAATCGACTCACCTGATGCGAATCGACTCTGAATCGACTCACCTGCAGGAAGTGAATCAAACATGCCATGTGTTTTGGGTTGTAGTTTTTGTTTGTTTGTTTGTTTGTTTGTTTGTTTTTTTGTGAATAAAGCACAGAGATGCAGAAATGCGTGTTTTCTGTTCAGCTGGAGAAATTAAACTACGTTATTTCTATAATAATCGAATCACTTCTTTAGCGCCGACTCCCTGTTCTCCGTGCTCGGGTGATTTTTGTGATTTCTTCACGCGCTTAATTGCTAAAGGTTTGTATACGTTTTTCCGTTGTCGTATTCCTGACCAATGAATGGACGAGTTTTACAAGGATGTTTTAAACCCCACCCCTTTAGCTAACATTCTTTGTTTGTTTGTTTATTTTTTGTTTAGTTTAATCACTTGCAGTGTGAAATGAAACCAAGCCATATAACAAAGAATCAAATTAGCTCTGATTCAGTTTCAGAAAATGAACTAATGTGCGTGAACATAGGAAATCTATTGAACAAGAGTGAAATTGTTGTATTATCCTTCCTTTAAAGAAGATGTAAGCAAAGCTACACAAGATAACTCCGCCCCCTGGCTAACTTGAACCGTTTATTTATGCTAGTATCTTGTCTTTGGACATGATTTACACCTCAACAATGTCGCAACGACTTTGTTTTCTATTTGGCAAGACTTCGCGATGGTTTTTCCTTTAAGAATAATGTATAATTTGCACAAACAGCGCCACCTCCTGGTGATTATTTATTTATTAACTCTCCATACTCTCTCCACACAACTTTCCTACGGTGATTATGTTGACGTTCTACTTTTTTTGTGCCGTCGTTTATCCGATAAAACACGACTGACTACAGTTAGCGATTTCCCGTCTTCCCAAGCTCCATGCGACATCGTTAATTTGCGCTAGATCTGCACTTGCTATCTGAGTAAGAGCTTTATCGTACTGCTAATCATATCGCTAGCTAGCTGAGAAATCTACTCGCTAATCAGAGATGATGTGATTTTTTTTTTGTAAAAAGCTATAATTGTTCTAAATATTCCGTTAAAATAGTTTCAAACTTGATCGCACACAAAATTCGTAAAAATTTCATCATGAGTGTGTTTTTGTTGGATTCCTTTTAAGGATTTTTCTTTTTTGAAGTATAGTTGTTTTTTTTGTTTTTTTTCTTTTACCAACCAAGAAGTTGCTCCACACACACATCACACACACACACACACACACACACACACATAACAGATTGAGAAAACAATCCAATCTCAGCTGTGATTTTCAGGAATAGTGTCTGTTTTTGAGCAATTTTTGCTGACAGTCTGTGATAAAGCCGTGGTTTTGTGAAGATCATTTTGTTTTTGAGATTTCAATTGGATTTAGTGCTTCAGATGAAAGGGTCCAGGATGAGAAAGTGCTTTTGGGAACAAACATGTGTTTGTGTGTGTGTGTGTGTGTGTTTCTCTCTTATCTTATACTCTTTGTCAACTATGGCGTATTTCACCGAGCATTCATTCACAAAACCTTGATACACTTGGATCAAAAACATGAAGCTATGTTACATCATTTTTAAATAAACAGTTTTGTAAATTAGGAACTGTGTTAACTCCTTTATATTACATTAAGCCCCGCCTCCTAAAGTTTAAAGCTGGAATTAAGATATTTTTAAGATTAGCTAATAATTCATTCTTCTTCATTGTTCATTTATTAAAGGAAAATAATTATTTATTTATTTATTTTGTTAATTATTTTTCTGACTCAATTGATTCACTGAACACAGAAGGAGTGAAACTCAGTCATGGATGAATGATTCAGTGAGTCGAACGCTGACTCGCTGAATGATCGCTGGGGATCGAATCTCAGTCATGACCGAAAGATTCATCGATTCGCACACCGATTCGGTGAACGAGAAAGGAACAAATCTCGGTCATGACCTAAAGATTCACTGATTCGAGGAATGCGAATCAATTTCAGCACACACTCAAATGCAAATACGACTCAAACGATTCACAGCTGTTTAAACACACAGACAGATATAACGTATAATATAACGTAAACTTACGTGAATTTGATGAGCGAAAATTTTTCCACAAATCAGTGAGCGATTTGATTGCGATTGATTCATCTTAATGACTCTTTCGAAATGAATGAATCAAAGAAGAAAACATCTAGTTGGATTGTAGCGTAAAGCTGGAAGTTATGTAAATAATAAAATAATTTCACTTTACTCCATCCTTAATTTAAAAATGTGATTATGGAGCTTAACGCAATTTGTATTTTGGGTTTTAGCCTTCAGTAGCTGCAATACAAAAATAAAATAAGCAAAAACGTAAAAAAAAAATTATATAAATTTCATTTTTTGGCTAAATAGTTCCTTTAAGATCTTAGAGAGTCATCTCAGTTGATTCAGATTCATTAAAATGATTCATCACTGATTACTGGCTTCGATTTGATTCAGCAGTTTTATAACTAACGTCTGATTGTAATTAAAATAATTGATTGTGTATAAAAGTAAAAAAAACTGATGTGAAGAGAAAGAAATGAAATAATAATAATAATAAAAAAGACGATATACTGTATAGAAACAATAAGTGAAAAAGGTACGATGAAGCATTATGTCTGCGCATAACTAAAAAAATACTATTAATTTAAAATAAATCTTATAATAATTAATTTAAAATAAATATTATAATAGCAGTAAAAATGGTTTATATGCTTTAACACATCGTACAGCGTCAAACGCTTAAAATACGTCCACTTCTGGCATCTCTCTATGGCTTTCAGAACAACGTTAACATAGTTTTAATATTTCTGGATTCTGTATTAAAATTTTAAAAAAACATTCACCATTTCTCGGTATTTAATTATATATTTTCAGACAGAGTTTTTGTTGAAGGTTATTTGCAGCTCTAATAATCCCACAGGTGATCATTAGTCAGTTAGACTGAAGGCAACGTGAAGATATTTCCAAAATATCAACATTAAATTCGTAATTAGCATGGATAATGATTAGCGCTAGATTGAAATATGACCCATTTTTTCCTTCTACGAGAAACTGAACCAGGAGCGTATTTTCTGATTAAAAGTCGTAGAAATTAAAAGAGATTTAATGACAAATTCTCATATAAGTTCTAAGTTATAACGATGTAATACTAACGAGAATAAATAGAACAGGGAACAGAACTACGTACGAAAAAAACATCAGCCGTCATTCATCAAAGTCAAGTAGAAACCAGGTCTTATTCACGTGTGTATGTTGAGCCAAGCGCATTCACAGCATACTTGAATTTAGCCACTCCCACAGAACTCCATAAAAGGCAAAAAGCACACATAGCTGAAAACGTCAAAATGACTACTAAACGGTTAAACATTAAATCGCACACTAACTCCTCCTCCTATCATAGGGTGCCATTACTTTTGTCCTCATTTGGATTATCCTAATTTCAATAATGCGAACCTTGACTGAAGTAAATTAGATGTACGTGAGAGTAAATATGGGCTTTTCGTATCACATGGATATAAATAATAGAAAATGTGGGCGGAGCTTGTTTCCATGCACTAGTTTCGTACAAATCCCCGCTTGTTTTAATGTCGTACGAATTTCATGAATCCCGTTAGCATAGTTTACGACTTTCTGAGGCTGTAGTCGTAGTGGTCAGTAAGTGCTAATAAATTAAATAAGAACAGCTACCAATGCTAACTCCGCCCCCAAACAAAATTGTGTCTTTGCACAATATTTGATTGCTCTTTTAACCATATTTTAACTACGATTGCTAACAAGTGAGAGCCATTTATTCGGATTTCAAGCTAATAATTTCACGCTCCGTTCATTTTTATTTATTTGCAACCCACACTATCGTGCTAGTCCAAAAGAGCGCTTACAATCTTGGAAATGAGATGAGAAAAGTTGATTAGCATTGCCTCGGGCTAAAGGTTAGCACACGAACCCATTCCCCTCCGATTAAAAAAAAAGGCGTTCTTCTGTTTCGTTTCACAACACTGAGCTAGCTTGATGGAATTCCTTTCCTCCATTTCGATTCGAAAGCTAATCAGCTTTGCTTTGCCCGACTCCGAGCGAGTTATTATCCTTCCACGCTGCAAATCCTCCACAGATGCAATCTGAAATTCTCCCAAGGCCTCGGCAACAGCTCAGCTCAGGCATTAAGCAGCTTTTTGAAGAAAAAAAAATAGATACATAGCATGTTATTTAAAAAAAGAGACTATTTCTTGAGACTGGTTGTGTTTCCGAGAAGCACTGAGGTAAAAGATTTTAATATAACGCCTTCACGTCCTGATTTACCTACATACAAGTGTCTCTGCTTCAAAAGAGGCGGAGCTTAAATTAAATTTGATTAGCCAATCGCAAACTCATTATACAATATCATAATTTAACATTAGCTAAGCTAGCCTCTATTGAAAACATCTCGCTTAAATAACATTAGAATAGCTAACTTTAATAATGTATCTCCAGCAATAGCTGACTAGCTAGTATTGTTCATTAGCAAGCTAGCTAACATTTAGCTAGCATACAAAATATTTAGCAAGCTAACTCAGCAAGATTCAGCTAATCTAAAATGTGTAATCAAAGTATTAACCAGGCTAAGCATTAAAATCATTATATTAAAATATAGTATTATTAACCAACCAACTAAATTAACTAATGATTATGTATTATTAGTATTAACCAAGCCAACAAGCCAGTTTAAAACCAGAAGCTACACTTGCTAGAAAGCTAACATTAACATTAGGCTAATGTTTAAATGAGAATCAGTTAGCCAAGCTCGCTAGCAAGCCATATTCTTAGCCAAGTTTACTAGCAAGCCGGATACAATTAGCATAATTATATGTTGTTTATAAAACCAAGATCTAAGGCTACTAGCATTGTATTAACAAAACAAACAAAAAAACAGGAGCTAAGTTTGCTAGCTAGCAATCTAATGTAACAAAGCCATTTTTGCAGGCCAGTTAGCATTAGGGTAACTATAATGTGGTGTTTACAACCAGGAGCTAAATTTTCTAAATTTTTTTTAAAATAAAGGAGCTAATTTGCTAGCTAGCTAACTAATATAACCAAGCCATATCTGTAGCCAAGTTTGCTAACAGGCCAACTAGCATGAGGGTAATTATTATGTGGGAGCTAATTTGATCTTGCAAATGTTAGGCTAAGTTTGAATATTTAATTAAAACCAGAAAGCCAAAGATCCATCGCTGTTCACTCAGGGGGAAAATCAGCTAGCATTAGCTTCACAGCTAACACGGCTAGTCAGTGCTGTTTCGACAGAGTCGATGAGAGGAAAGAAGAAGAAGAAGAAGCCACAGATGTCATGCTAACAAGTACGCGCTTGTGCACTTATCAACAGAAAAAGCTCGTTTCGGTGGAAGGAGTCGGATGATTCGGGACACGGAGGAGAGAGAGAAAGATGGACGAGAGAAAAAGCTAATCGTCACTCCACTTTACAGACAACAGCTGAGGTCACGGCGTGGTCTTAGAGAAAGCAATTACGGCTGAAATGAGATTTTTCGAGTGAAAATGGAGCCGCAGTCGCAGCGATTGACTCTATAAAGCCGCAAAGGCTTCCTTTTGTTCAGAGGCACATTGTTCTGAGCTTTAAAGAGACGTGACTTTAATGTCCATTACACAATAAAGACATAAAGGTCTATACTAACACACTCACTCACACACACACACACACACACA
>CM040460.1:29600540-29623453 GCA_022758105.1 Pangasianodon gigas | reverse complement strand
GAGACAGACAGATATTGAGACAGAGAGACAGACAGATAGTGAGAGACAGACAGATAGTGAGAGACAGACAGATATTGAGACAGAGAGACAGACAGATAGTGAGACAGACAGATATTGAGAGAGACAGACAGATATTGAGACAGACAGATATTGAGAGAGACAGACAGACAGACAGTGAGAGATTAAAGTAGAAATGCAGATTTGTTTTCGTTCAGAAGAAACGGATGAGTGTTTGTGGTTCTGAGGAGCGTGTTCTCTCCGTGTTCTCCTTTATTACAGTAAACATGGTTAGAAACACGGCACCGTGCCGCGCGTCTCTGTGGAGAGAGCTATTACAGCGCTACCTGCTCATTTCATCCCTCCACTTATTCCCTCGCTTCAACACATTCCCTTTCTCCTGTTACCATTTTCTCTCTCTCTTCTACTGAAAACAGCAGCTAGTCCTGATCAAAGCACGCTAACGTCGCTGGGTTTTGTTATTTTTATGTTTTATTGCCTCAGGTACCTCAGTTTACTCAGTTTCACAGCAGTTAGCTAATCCGACATAATAATGCTAGCAGGAAACAGAATAAACTTAGCACTGCCTGAACTAAACCATGCTAATTAGCCCAACCTGGCTTTTATATATGATTAGCTACATTAGCATGTTTGGTAAAGCTAATCCACTTAACTACACTATTCAAAGTAAAATTAGGGAAAGGAATTAAGAGCTAGCTAATGGCTACTGGCTAAAAAAGACACTTCCTTTAGTGGCTAAACGTCAGCCTGTTTATTTCCTTCACTTATATCGACATCAACGTGTGCAATTCATGACTTTTATTTGTTTATTTTTAATTACTGTGTGTGTGTAATTAACTTTACAGTGTATGGAACATGTTACATGGAGAAACTAAAGCGACCCGTAAGTGTGTCACGGTATTTCCGGCGTCTCTGACAGGAGGAAGTCAAGCTCATGACAGGCCGCATCGCGTGTTCCTCATTATGCGTGATTTGACTCAGAGCTATTGTTGCTTTAACAGCCGCGGCTCGTGTCACTTAATTGCTCCGTTCTTGTCATCTCAGCTTAAGCTTTAATTGATTCCACTCCTGGTTAAAAATGGCAGCCATGGGCTACGCTTAAAATAGAGCCTCATCATAATTCTCGCTCGGCGTCTGACGCTCGGCTCGGTGGGATTTACTCGGTGCACGTGTGGTGTCAAAGCTGAGATAATGGAAAATAAGTGGGACGAGACGATGGGGAGTTTTATAACACGCAGCAGGAACGTGGACGCTACGCTACGCTACATGTTCCAGGCTGCAGCAATCTGTTCGTATTTGATTATAGTAATGAATGGAGCAGCTACATGTGTGAAAGTCAGCTTCTAATTGATTTTCTCAGATTTTATTTCACGCCACTTTAATCAAGTTTAGATTTAAAACCATTCAAAACCATTAAATCGTTAAATTTCTTAATAGTTCTTGCTGTAAATAATTTTAGGTGTAGAAATTATTATTCCAAATCCAAAACAAGCACAGAGCTGATCCTGGGAGAGTTAAACGGGAATTCTGGTCACTAACTGCTTCGCTGATCCACAATAACACTTTTTTATAGCAGCTGCATCCACACACACACACACACACACACACACGAGCGCAAAAATCTCGTGAAAGCAGATTTGGGATTTAATCATAATAATGATTTTGTTGTCCCAGAAGTAGTAAGGCAGTTTCTGAAACAATCAGCATTCATTACAGTTTCATTGTTATTCTTATTATTAGTATTATTATTTAATTGTTTTGCATCTAAATACCATGTTCAGCCCCAGATTGCTAATCAATTATTTCTTGCTTAAATGTGAATTCGTTGATTACTTCTGGGACACAGCCTGTGTACAAACGCTATCGTTAATGGAATAAATACAGTCACTGATTAAAGATTTACGTAACGTCAAAACTTTTTCTACCTCGTTATTGGCAAGCTGGAACCACGGCTGCTTGCCGTAGGTGAAAATCTCCCATAGGATGACGCCGAAGCTCCATACGTCGCTCTCGGTGGTGAATTTGCGGTACATTATGCTTTCAGGAGGCATCCAGCGAATAGGAAGCATCGTATGACCTCCGACCTGTTAGAGTGTGCAGGAAAAAGAGGGTCAGATAGTAACCTGACTACATAACACACAGCGTTAACTGCAGCCAGGAATCATTTAGCTACTCCTGTCTGTTCATACAGACACTGAACATGGGTTTCAGTGAAACATGTTAAAATCCTGTTTATGAAATTTCATTACAACAAATGAGTTTTTCTAATTACAGCAGGCTGAATTAACACCCATTCTCAACAAGCGAAGGCAATTATTTTTTTACGCTAATGGCACTAGAACAAGCCCCTATTTTTGTGTGATCTATTTGGCTCATAATTCCTTAATATTGTTTTTTATATTTGTATTAAAGTGGAATGCAGCCTCATTACTGGCTCTGGGAGTTTTGCAGGGAAAATCAATAAAGAAAAAGTAGCTAGTTTGTGGGAAAGATGATGTGAAAGTGCTTCTGTGTTCTCAGACGTGAACAAAGTTTTGGTTGGGGTCGGTGGGGTCACTAAAGCTTGTATCTCAAAACTCCCTTTGGTGGCAAAAAACATTTGTCATAATTTAATAAACATAGTTTCAGAAATATCAAGTATAATGGCTGTCTTTTTTTCATGTTAAAGGAACATTAAAGCAACATAGAGACCAGGAAATATAAGAAAATAAGATCTTCGGATAATCGGCTTCTGAAAACTCTGGGAGCATAGGAACCTCGAGACATGGGACACTGGTAATATAGGAATATGTGAACATGGAACACTGGGAATATAGGAATATGTGAACATGGAACACTGGGAATATAGGACAGCAGGGACATAGGATTTTGGGTAGATAAAACTCTGGAAACCCAGGAGCCTAGAACAAAGGTCTGTTAACATATGGCACTTAGAACAGAGAACCATTGAAACAAAAAAACATGTGAACAAAGGTACTTGTGGACATTGAACTCTGGGAATATCAGAAACGTGAACATGGAACTGTGGAATGATAGGCCCCTCGGATATGGAACTCTGGTAACCTATAGAATCATAGGAGTCTTGGAACATTTGCCGAATGAGCCTTGACAAATGAGGCCCCTGGGAACACAGGGTCTTGGGAATATTGCACATTGTGAACATAGGGTCCTGGTTACATAATGCTCTGGGAGCACAGAACCCTGGAAACATAGGACTGTGGGAATGAAAGATCATGGGAATATAAACATAGGAACATAGGACCCTGGGAACATAAGGCATTGGGGAGATAGAACCCAGGAAATGGAGGACTCTGGCAACATAAGATGCTGAGGACATAGAAGCCAGGGAACATAGGACTGTGGGAAGTAAAGATCATGGGAACATATGTCCCTGGGAACATAAGGCTCTGGGAACATAAAACACTGGAGAGATAGAACCCAGGAAATAGAGGACTCTGGGAACATATGACCCCAGGAACATTGGACACTGGGAATATAGTGCTATGAGAACACTGGACTCTTTAAACATAAGACTCTGGGAACATTGGACACTGGGAATATAGTGCTATGAGAACACTGGACTCTTTAAACATAAGACTCTGGGAACATTGGACACTGGGAATATAGTGCTATGAGAACATTGGACTCTGGGACCTTAGGTTTCCAGGAACGTAGGTCCTGAAAACAAAAGACCCTGGGGGAAAAAAGCCTTAGGGTATAGTACCATGGAAACCTAAGACCATGGGAACATATGGCTTTGGAAGTATGGGGAACCTAGGACCCCAGGAAATGTAGAACCTGGGAACATAGGACCCTGGTTACTTAATGCGTTGGGAACATGGAACCCTGGAAACTTAGCACTGACCTTGATGAGAAGATTAAGGTTAAGAGAAAGAAAAGTAGTAGAAAAAAAAGACAGAAAAAAACTTTAACATGTGTTGAAGGAATTTGACAGATTCAGAGCACTGAGAGACAGAAAAGAAGTGGCACTTCAGGCCAGATAGTAATCGATTAAAACAATGTGGCTTTAATCATCACTGCACCGGACCGGATTAGTCTGAAATCTATTTCCTCTTGGTGTGGATGGAAGTGTGTTAATTATATCTGTGGTATGATCAGCGATGGTGATGTTTTGATGATAGCCATACCGTTATTGTGGCTTTCATCTCTTAAGTGGCAGCTGTGTGCTGATTACACAGCTCATTAGTGCAGTTCACATGCAACAAAGGGCTTCACACACACACACACACACATAGTCAGAGAGTGTTAGTAAGAGTCAGTGTGGCACTAGATACATATCAAATACAAATACAACAAAAAAATTGTTTCTTGCTGTGTGAGTTATAAAGATGGATTAAGGCATGTGTCCCTGTCTTTCCTTGTCTTTTTCCCAAAACACCATACAACTGTACTAAATGTTATATAAAAATTAGTACACCACCCATAGGCACATTTCCACCACAAAAACCTTGTTGGGAACTCAGGAGTGAGGGCCGGCTTTAGTTCCAAGAAGCTTGAAGCATAGGCCTTGGGGGAAAAAATGGCTTTGGGAACATAGGCCACTTGAAAAATAGGACCTGGGCCACAGTGCTCTTGAAACCTCAGATGCCTGGAACATAGGACCCTTGAATTACAAGGCCCTGGAACAAAGTGCTTTGGGAACATAGGGAACATAGGCTCCTTGAAATGTAGAACCCTTGAAACATAGGACTTGGGAACATATGAATTGGGAACATAGATTCCTGGGAATTTTGTGCATTGTGAACATAGAATCCTGGTTACATAATGTCCTGGTTACATAATGCACCAGAACAGATTTTACTTTATGGGCTGTAATTCCAGGAACCATGAAACCTGAGAAAGTACAAGAACAAAGGGCCTTGATAACATGGGACCCTTGAAAAGTAGGACCCTTGCAACATAGGACCTGGGAAAGCATGACCTGGGAATGTAGGGCTAGGGAACGTAGTACTCTAGCAACATCAGACCCGTGGAACATAGGACCTGGGAACATAGGACCTGGGAACTTAGTACTCTAGCAACGTCAGACCCGTGGAACATAGGACCTGCGAACATAGGACCTGGGAACTTAGCACTCTAGCAACATCAGAGCCTTGGAACATAGGACCTTGGAACGTAGGGTTTGGGAACGTAGTACTCTACCAACATCACATTCTTGGAAGACAGGACCTGGGAATGTAGGGCTAGGGAATGTAGAACTCTAGCAACATCAGACCCGTGGAACATAGGACCTGTGAACATAGGATTTGGGAACGTAGTACACTAGCAACATCAGAGCCTTGGAACATCAGACCTTGGAACGTAGTATTTGGGAACGTAGTACTCTAGCAACATCACATCCTTGGAACATAGGACCTGGGAATGTAGGACCTGGGAATGTAGGACTTGGGAATGTAGTACTCTAGCAACATCACATACTTGGAACATAGGACCTGGGAACGTAGTAGTTTAGGAACCTCACATCCTTGGAACGAAGGACTTGGGAAGATAGTATTCTAGCAACATCAGACACCTTTGAACAAACAACTCGGGAACGTAGTACGTAATGCATCAGAACAGATTTTACTTTATGGGTTGTAATTCCAGGAACCTTGAAACCTGAGACGCCAAGAACAAAGGACCTTGATAACATAGGACCCTTCAAAAGTAGGACCCTTGCAACATTGTACCTGGGAAAGTAGGACCTGGGAATGTAGGGCTAGGGAACATAGGATTTGGGAACATAGTACTCTACCAACATCAGACCCTTGGAACATAGGACCTGGGAATGTTGTTTCTTTAGCAACATCAGACCCTTGGAACATAGGACCTGGGAATGTAGTACTCTAGCAACATCACATCCTTGGAACATAGGAACTGGGAATGTAGGACTTGGGAACGTAGTACTCCACCAACATCACATCCTTGGAACACAGGACCTGGGAAAGTAGTATTCTAGCAACACCGGACCCTTGGAATATAGGACCTGGGAACGTAGTACTCCACCAACATCACATCCTTGGAAAGGCTCTAGGAACAACGGGCTTTAAGAAACTTTTTGAGTTTGAGTTTTCAGAAACTGCTTTGCAGTTCAGCTAGCTGTTCTTAGCTAGCATGAGATTACTAAAACTTGTTTTATGTCATTGATTCTATTTGCTCATTGTTTTGAATCCCAACTGAGCAAAGATGTTACTGATTAGCCATAACTAATGAACTAAAATTGATCCCTAAAAAGATGTTGTGTGTCTATTTGTCGTTGGTCCTTTTCCACTTTGATTTGGCTCCTAAATATACATCTTTGTTTTTCATTTTTTTTCCCTAAATCTTTCCTTTCTAAAATTTCACTCTGTCTGAAAACCGGATGTCCGATTAATATAAACAGAGATGCCATTTTGTGTATTTTTTAAAAATGTTTTTTATGCATCGCTTGAGTTTTTAGTGAAAAAAAAACACTAATTTAAAACACCACATTAATGTTAGCACATTCATGCATCAAAACAAAACTTTAAAGAACTGTAGAATTTAAGTCTAATCGTCCTCCATGTTTGCTGCGTCACCGGGTTTCTGTTTGCTGAAATGACGTCACCATCAATCAGTCTGCGTTCTTGTGTCTTCCATCATTGTCACTTTGGTTCCTCAAAAGGTTCCAGAATATCAGCAGAGGTGCAATAGTGTTCACATGTGACTTGTGAGTCCATGCTTTGGGGAAGACAGTGGTTAAAATCTGTTGCTAGGCAACTGGGAAACCCGGTATGGACGCCAAGCACAGGTTAGCTAATGACTATGATAACAAATTAGCTAGCACAGAGCCATTAAGCCATTTAGGAAAATGAGCAATGTGACAGAATTGCAAGTCAGGAATATTAACATTTTCTCAGATGTGTTGCTAAATTGCTAGAAAAGCCTTCATACAAGTAAAATTAGTCCGTAATTACACTTAGCATCGACCGCTAACAGGAAGTTCTATGAGTTCCACCAAATTGATGTGAAGGAAACAAGGGAACAGGGCCAGTGTGATCATCAGACATGCGTCCCTGCTCTCGCTTCACAGTGATCTCTTCATCTCAGGAGACAGCTCATAACGGAGACGCCAATGAGGTGGAACAAACAGACATCAGCTCTCTTTCTGTCCCACCATATTTCTCGTCCTCTTCTCTCTCTCTCTCTCAGCTTTTAAGGTTTTCATCTCTGCAATTTCCAGCTTTTCTCTTTACTGTTCAGAACTGCTTCACATTGACATGAACTAAGTCGGATTAGTAAGCTAGTTAGTGTTTTGGTTTTTTGCTAGTTAACATTTTAGCTTTTTTTCTACTGACTTTTAATTCTGGCTTTTTTTTAGCAAAAGGTTTGCTAGTGAGTGTTTTAGGGTTTTGCTAGTGAGTGTTTTAGGGTTTTGCTAGTGAGTGTTTTAGCTTTTTGCTAGTGAGTGTTTTAGGGTTTTGCTAGTGAGTGTTTCAGCTTTTCATTAGTGAACAGTTTGGTATCTTACTAGTCAATGGTTTGACTTTTTCTGAGTAAATGTTTTGATATTTGCTGTTCAGTGTTTTGGGTTTTGATAGTGAGTAGGCTTTTTCTGCTGAGCGTTTGACTTTGTGCTAGCAAGAGTTTTAACTTTTTGGTAGTCAGCGTTTTGTCTTTTTGCTAGTGAGTGTTTTGTCTTTTTGCTAGTGAGTGTTTTAGCTTTTTGCTACTGAGTGTTTCAGCTTTTCATTAGTGAACAGTTTGGCCTTTTACTAGTCAATGGTTTGGCTTTTTCCGAGTAGATGTTTTGATATTTGCTGTTCAGTGCTTTGGCTTTTTGATAGTGAGTGTTTGTGCTGCTGAGTGTTTGACTTTGTGCTAGCAAGAGTTTTAACTTTTTGCTAGTCAGTGTTTTGTCTTTTTGCTAGTGAGTGTTACGGCTTTATGTTTAGTATCATTTTGGCTTTTTGCCAGTGACTGTTTTGGCTTATTGATAGTTAGTATTTTAACTTTCTGATAGTGTTTTGGCTTTTGGTTTCTTGCTAGTAAATGTTTTGGATTTCGCTAGCCAGTGTTTTGTCTTTATGCCAGTGATTGTTTTGTCCTTTTGCTACTCAGTGTTTTTGGCCTGTACTAAGTCAGTATTTTATCTTTTTTTTCCTTGGATGTCCTTTCACTTTTGCTAGCGAGTGATGTGCCGAAGGCTTTTATCTTCAAGGAGAAGACAGTGTTTGATTCATCTGATCAACCAGAGGTGAAGATTACAAGATGATTTGTACAATCTAGTAGAAGAAGTGAGGTTGGATTGTGAACATCACGACCACAATCTCTGTGTATATTTGTGTTTATTTTGTTACCCTGTGGAGGTACAGGTTGCACAATCATAACTTCTTTGCCAATTTAGATATTAAATAAGGTGCACAGTGTACAGAAAATGAAAATTTTTTGTTTTTCCTCTTTTTTTTTTTTTTTTTGATAATGAATATTTTCGGGTTTTTTGCTTACAAAAAAATGTTGGCTTCTTGTTTGTGCTCGTGTGTTTGTGCCAGAGCATTGTGAAGGCTAAATGAATGGATTAGCTTTTTATTAATCTAATTCATTTGCGTCTGGCCATCTTCCAGCAGCTCCTTCCTGCGTGGAACAACACTGAGCAGATAAATGCAGCGGGGGGCGACGGCAGGGGACTCGTCTGGAAACAGAATTACGGACGACGGGGAAGGTGTCAAGAAGCGTCAATGCAATCTCAAAAGGGCAGCGTATTGAAAAGCAGAACAATTAGAAAGCATTTGACATGCTGAGAACAGGAAGTGAGTCATGCTGCAATTGTGTCGCTAAATCAATAGCATGGCTAATTTAGTGAATGGCTTGTGGGAAAGATGACACACACACACACAATGAAAAACTATAAAACACTGTCACCTTTCATATATATATATTCATCAAAGTGTTTTATGATCCTACATTCCCAGGCTCTTATGTTCTATGTTCCCAGGGTTCTATGGTTCCACAGTTCTATGTTTCTAGGGTCCTACTGTTCTAGGGTCACATGTTTCCAGTCTTCTAGCATCCTATCTTTCCTGGGTTGTATCTTTCTAGGATCCAGTGTTTTCCTCAACTATATTCCTAAGTTCCTAGGGTGTTTCTCAATTCCTTTGTTCTCAGGGTCCTGTGTTCCCAGAACCTTTCATTTCCAGGGTCCTATATTCTCAGCACTCTACCTTTCCAGGGTTCTATATTCCCAGGACCATTAATTTCCAGGACCCCATGTTTTCCCAAGCTCTCTCTTATCTGTTGTCCTTTGTTCCCAGGTTCCTAGGATGTTTCCAGGCTCTTATATTCCCAGAGTTTTATGCCTACAGAGTTCTATGTTCCCAGAACCTTTAATTTCCAGGGTCTGATATTCACAGGGCCCTTATTTTTGTAGGGTGCTATTTTTCAACTCTGTATATTTCCAGGATCCTATGTTCCCAGGACCTTTAATTCCCAGAGACTCATGATCTAAGGACCTTCAGTTTCCAGGGTCATATGTTACTAGAACTTTTCATTTCCATGGTCTTATATTCCAGGCATCTTTCCAGGATTCTATATATACAATGTCCTATGTTTCCAGAATTCTATATTCCCAAGATCTTTAATTTCCAGGGTTTTATATTTCCAGGATCCAGTGTTTTTCCAGGTTCCTTGGATGTTCATAGGATTCCCGGGATGTTTCCAGAGTTGTATGTTCCCAGGATCTTTAGTTTCCAGGGTCTCTATCTTTCCAGAGTCTTGTGGTTCCAGGGTCATATGTTACTAGAACTTTTCATTTCCATGGTCTTATGTTCCAGGCATCTTTCCAGGATTCTATATATACAATGTCCTATGTTTCCAGAATTCTATATTCCCAGGACCTTTAATTTCCAGGGTTTTATATTTCCAGTATCCAGTGTTTTCCCAGGTACTATGTTCTCAGGTTCCTTGGATGTTCCTAGGATCCCTGGGATGTTTCCAGAGTTGTATGTTCCCAGGATCTTTAGTTTCCAGGGTCCCTATCTTTCCAGAGTCTTGTGGTTCCAGGGTCCTATGTTCCCATGGTTCTGTCTCCAGCATCCTAAGTTCCTAGAACCTTTAACATGGTTTCCATGAATTACCCTATCCTTCCATTATCTTATATTCCAAGGGTCTATGTTCCCAGCACTTTTAATTCCCAGACTCCTATGTTTCCAGACTTCTATGTTCCCTTGGTCCATATTTTCATGATGATTATGTTCTATGGCTCCAGAAATCTATGTTCCCAGGATTTAACGGTCGTCGTAATTTATACAGTGCTTAGCATCTTGATTAGCTATGGATGTTTCTGAACGATCCGTTCCACAGACCATCACAGCAAAATAAGCAGACTGAGACATACAGAACATGATCTAACTGTGACGTACTGCTTTAACGACAATTACAGTTTAGTATGTTTTTAAAATAAAATTTAATAACGTTAAAATAGCTTCATTAAAATACCAGTTTCTTAACATCTTATAAACGTGTTCTTTCTCTTCTTTTTTATATTTTCTTTTAAACCACTGGTCACAAGAATCCAAATGAGTTTTTTTAAATAAATCTGAGACAGCTTTGCCATTAAAAAAAAAAAATTAATTACTCTTCAATCCTTATAGCAATCCTTATAGTAGCTGTTCTTTCCGCAAACTTTGTTTCTCTCGCTCCCGGTTGTTTCTCGTCAGTTTTTTTCCTAATCTGTCTCCTGGATCTGTGTTGGAAGAAGAAGGGAAGCAGTGACGGATATAGAGTGTGACGGCGGCATTGTTGCTGTGCGGATGTTCACTGTAATGTGGGTTAATTGAACCTGCGGCCGTGCGGTAAACTCTCTATTCGAGTCATGAAATCATTCTGACAGCTGCAAAAGCCTCGTTTAATGCAGCAGTGACGGAATCGTGTTGGATCCGCCGAGATCCGTAATTACATCTGTGTGTTATTGTTAAAATCGGCCTGTTTCAAGGTCGCTGAAGGAAACTTCATCAAAGTAACAAACACCCCAATTCCCCTCTCACCAAGACTGCACGATTAAAAAAAAAAAAAAAAAAGAAATGAGTGGGTTTTTTTTTCCAAAACCAGCAGCTTCCTGCTAACCTGGAGAGATAAACAGTGTTACTTTAGATCATTTAGAATAAAAACATGGCCCATTTAGCAACTTTACTCACACTGTGTTACTCTGAGAAATCTGTGTATTCATTATCTGGGGATTTATAATTACTTTAAGGTTTTTTTTTTTCTTTTTGTAAGAGAACTCTTTACTTTAAAACCTTGCTTACTTTAAGACACATCACAGAGGATTAAAAAAAGGATTATGGGAATGTGCTAAAAAACAATAAATAGTTATAATATTAAAGAGTGAGAATTAAAATGAGAATATAAACAAGGCTTTAAACAGAAAAAAAATCAGGGAAAAAATTGTTCGAAATGTGTTCAGTACAACAAACACCAATAATAATAATATTCCTTTATAACATTTTATTAAAACATGAATAAAAAATAATTATAACTGACATGAAAATATTAAATATTAAATATTAGTGCTAAAATGAGGGAAATGTTTCCACATGTGTAGTTAAATATTCAACAAATAAATAAATTAATTAAATTAATAAATAAAGAGGACTTAGTTGTTACTCTACGCATGACTGTGTTTGATTACAAAATTATTTTTTAATTTAATAATAATAATAATAATAATAATAATAATAATAATGCACAGCAGGCGATAGTTAATCGAAGAGCAAAATTACTAAAAATAATAATAATGGAAATGCAATTATTATTATTGTTGCTTTGTGTTATAACAAATAATAATTATATACATTTAGGTAAATTATTATTATCTATTACTTTAAATTATTTCTTAATGATTTAACATAATTGTATAAAAGTATCAAATATAATAGCAAATTAGTATACGGTTAAATGAGAGAGAATAATAAAAAGAAGTTTACCTTTGCGCAAATCAGTATCTTCGTCTGAATTGTTTATTTATTGTTAAATAACTTTTAGCGTTTGTTTTAAAGCTATGAAAGCGCCACGTCGTGTGAAACGTCGTAAACAGATGGACACGTTACACACAAAGCCACAGGCTGCATTTATCACACAACATTCCCCGCTGTCAAAGAGAAATGAAACATGAGCCAAGTTTAGCGAAGTAATTATCAATCGATCACAATTTACAAACCCCAGATCCAGAATGAATGTGGACTGTGTGGCCATCTGAAGGTTAATTAATCACCCCGTTCTGCCCGTGGCATCTTTATGGGAGATAAATTTGAGTTCGAAACCAATTATAGCGCGAGGTGTGCTGCAGTTTAGTTCAGGTCTGGTGGGAAGATAAATAAACAGGCTTTGAATAGAAATTCAGTGTGATCGTTCACTAGTAGGTGTAAGAATGCAGAGAATCGTTCAGTCATGTAGCTGAATAACGGAAGCTTTTATGGTGTTAATGTTAACGTTACCGTAGCGCTGCGATAGTGACACCGTGCTGCGATGAAGCAGAGCTACTGTTACCAACACGAAGGTGATTATTTTTATTTATTTTTCTACAACAGCACGTCCCTAAAGTGTTTTTCTTCCTCTTACACCAATTATTTGTTTATTAAACAATGACACACTTTACCTTTTATCCATTTATAGTTACATTTGATTCTGTGAAACAAGTTAGTTCGTGTTCTCGCTTACGTTATAGCAGCTATAAACAGTCATTCCTTCACCAGCCTCTCTTTTTTCTCTCTTTTCAAGTTAATAAGACAAAAAAAAAAAAACGCAGCTTGTGATGTTACAGAGAAACCGCAAAGAAGCGTAAACTCCTCTGTCCTGAAGAATTCTCTGACTGTTACGGAGTGCTGACACTGGAGACTCCTTCCATAAATCTTAAAGAAAACTTCATCATATCAACGATTATTTTGTAATCATCAACAGTGGTAACAGTAACTCCACTTCATTCCACCACCACATCACTGATTATTTTACTGCAACAGTATGACACACTCACGATGGTTTCTTCCTGACAGCATCGTGGATCAGCTCTCAAATGCGGAAATGAGTGTTAGTTCCTAAAACAGGGTTCTCTGAGGTTCCGTGTCGATGGTAAATGTGTATTTTGTTAGCTCTCTCGATGCTCAGTGAAGACGTTATATAGTGTACGACATGCGCAGCGGCATTCCCGACTCACCCGGTAGTAGTCAGTGCTGTAGATGTCTCTCGACATTCCGAAGTCTCCGATCTTGACCAGAAGCCCGTTCCCCACCAGGCAGTTGCGTGTTGCCAGGTCTCGGTGCACAAAGTGCTGAGACGCCAGGTACACCATGCCCGCTGCGATCTGAGTGGCTATGTGCAGCATCTGGGACAGACCCAGCTCCCCGTTCGTCTGCAGCGGCTGTCCGTCAACCAGGATCATCGCGTCAGGACCGTGAGCTCTGTTAGGAAACACAACAAAATACGGAACGTTCCGTCATGACACATGGATAAATGTTTGATGACGTTTGGCCTACAGTGTTACCGCAAATCTTTCCGAGCCAAACTTAACCTAAACACATAGCTATATAGCTAGACTGTGATTGGCTGGCACTATTTCGATGATGTCATAATGTTGCTCCTGTTCAGGATATCAAACAGCCTGGTTTATATGTTTGCACTTGTGTATTTATTCAGTCGCATCGGTGTCTGTCATCTTTACGTGCATGTAATGTTGACGTGTCCACTAGGGGGCAGAAAACCGAAAATAAAACACGTCTCAGTTCACTATACAGTGAACGGAGATGAAGAAACGGATTAATATGACTTATATCCGATTTCTGAATTAGCGTGCTGTTAGTTCAGGAGTTCCCAAACTTTTTGAAGGACATCATAAATTTTCTGCGACCGCAAATCTTCACCACTTTGCTTTTTTTTTTTTTTTTACATTTCCAGATTTATAACTTGTAAAGCCATATTCGATAAATGTTTCAGCATTTTTTCCTTGACTTCTGCTGTTTCACATGTTGAGTTGACGTTTTTCGAGGAACATCAGCGGTGGAGGACGGAGAAACGTATCCATTTTATTGCTGAACTTCTATGCTAGTGCAGTGTGCCAGGATAGCGAAAAGAACGAAAGCTAAACTTGCGAGTGAAAGCTAACCTAGCGAGTGAAAGCTAACCTAGCATGCGCACCTACTGCGTAACTTTAAATTTTGGTCCGCTTGAACATGGTTCCTGATTCTCTGCTTGAGTAACATCGCAGGTGGAGTCTCAGACAGACAGCTGTCAATCAGACATATTTACTCATTCGAATATTAGGCCACGCGCATAAGGATAGTTTTCAGATTGGACTACTAGTGTATTCAGCTGGTGCTACACAGCAATTTATCTATTATTTATTAATTTATTTTTTATTCAAACTAGTGGATGCTTAAAATCTGAAGCTTGGTATCATGAAACATGTATATTGTTAGAAATAATTACAAATATTTACACTTTATTAACTGGGACTTATAAGGTAGATGCACCTGATAAATTGGAAACTCAGTGTATATTTATTTGTATTTTCTTAAGTTTGGGTTTAAGGAACATGTTTTATCATATTTAGACATATTTTATTATTGCTTTTTATAAAAAATATCAAATTAAAATAAGGCACAGTGTTTATTTAAAGACTAAGGACCTGGTATTGGTTGATTTTTTTGTCGCTCCTGCTCTCAGCCAATCAGAAAACACTGCACTCAGATTACTTTAATGAAGAACCCTGGAATTTTTCATAACAGAAAACTGAAAGTCCAAGCGTTTTCTTACGCTGACGGCATTATCCTCCTCACAAGGCCTGCATTCCAGTCACGAACGCTCTCCATCATGCAGAACCGGCGCTCGGTGCCAACGCAACAGCATGCAGGAACTCGAGGGAACCCAGGAGCATAATTCTCAGCACTGTGTGTGTGTGTGTGTGTGAGTGTGTGTGTGTGTGTGTTATCCGGTGTCATCATGTTATCCTCTTAATCCAGGCGGCGGGAGTTAGGAAGCGATTCACACTCCCAGGACGGGTCTTGTCAGAACCGATGTGCGCAGTGTATCATCTCGTGTCCTGTTTCTCGCGTAGTTCCTCTGCAGAAACCTCGTTCCTCATCCATCACGCTCTGATCACTCGCGCCGGAGAGAGAGAGAGAGAGAGAGAGAGCGACGACAGGAAATGAAATCCGCTCCATCTCATACCGTCCTCGTTGCCGCCGATACGAGACCAAAAGGCCGCTGTCAGTGTCAGATTTTCATAAAAGCGATTAAATATTACACGTGAAAGATCACGGGAGCCGAGCGAATTACACCCGCGCCTGCGAGTGTGAATAAACACACGGGAGACACGAGAACACTCGCTGGCACTTTGGGTAATAAAGAAGGTACATCGTTAGGGTTTTAGGTCTTTATTAAAACTTTACACCTCTCTCTCTCTCACACACACACACACACACACACTCGACTCAAATGGAGCTAACAAATAAAGCTTACAGCTGCTAGTTTTTCTAGCCACTATGCGTAAACATCGCTTGACTCAACACACACTATTTCAAATTGTTAAGATGGTAGGATTTGCACATTTATTTAATCATTAATTTTTTAAAATACAGACTATTATTGTTATTATTATTATTGTTATTGAGCCAGGCGATGATTTCCCCACGCACTTAGCTATTGCTACAATGCTAAACTCACTTTTTAGCTACATTAGCCTTGTAGGTTTGTTACCAGTTTTAATTTTAAAAGCTATTTTCAATTTGGTTTTTAGTTTTAGTCTTTTGGTGGAAATAGATCATATTTTAAATCGTATATATTTTTGTCATTTGTTTATTGTTAGCTTTAATCTCGATTTATTCACTAAAACTTGAATTTTGATCATTTTCCCAATATGTTCTGGTTACGTTTACATGGAAAAGTTTTTTTACCTCTTTCTGAGTGTTTTTGCACTTGGAAATCTTTCTAATTTTTGCAGTATAACCTCATTTTTTTTAAATCTATGGAGCGTTAGCATCAACCCGCAGATCAGAGAAAACAGGTCCAGAGTCTAGCTAGCAGTTTCTGCATCTTTTTCTCCTCACCTCTTGCTTTTGTGTTAAATATTTCTCTTCAGTAATCATCTTTACAAACTTAGCGTACTAAAATGCGGAAAAAAGCTCCAGTTCTGACATTTTCATCCTTTCATCTCATTTTTATTAACTGAGAAAAATGTCATTGTATTGTCATATATTCTAGAGTATGTTTATCGTTTATTGTTTAGTTTGCCACATGGGGAAAAAAAAAATCATCAACCTATACGACTGACTAAGAAAGTAACATCGCACTAATGTCTCGTCTGATTGGCTGTATTTGAGGGAAGTGATTTTCTTGATTTCATTTTGACCAAATGGTTTCTTTAAAAGCGAGCAATTTTACTCAGATAGAAAATAACATGCACTCACAGAAACAATGTTTGTTTTCAGTTTTCATGTCTTTAAGTGGAAATCGAGCCAGCGCTCTTATTTGTGCTCTAATCATTTTCTTCGAAATGTTCTCCGCTCTTCCATCGAGCACGTACCATTCTGGCTTTCTCTAAGCGGAAGTCGTTTAGATGATAAACAAAGCAGGATGATCTTTGAGGAACTCGTTCAGTTTGTTTAGAGTTCAGGAAGTTAGAATTCATTATCAAAATATTAAGGTAAATACAAGGATTTCTCAAATGTAAACTTGGAAACCCAATATATTTATTTTATTTTATTTTTGTTTAGCTGAGGTTAGTGCACAGGCTCTTACATAACACTCAGAAAATTTATCACTGTTCTTCCAAGGACAGTTTTAAAAAAAAAATAATAATAATAATTTGTAAACTTTGCACAAGGAGATGTCCGCATGGCTAACAGGAAAGCTGTGGATCTTCAGCAAGACCAGATAACGAACGTACCTGAGGAACTTGTTGAGATCTCCGTGCTTCATGTATTCGAACACCATGATGAGCGGATCTCCATCCACGCAAACTCCGTAAAACTTCACGATGTGCTCGTGCTGCAGGTTGGTGAGGAGCTCGGCCTCGCGCTGGAAATCCTTCCTCGCCGCCAGCGTGGGATCCTTCAGAGTCTAAAAACACAGATGGATAACCATCATGGATTTCAGATAAGAGGAAATGATGACGTGCTGCTTCAGTGTAGAGTACTGGATGAGCAATATCTCTCACCATGTCGCTTCTCGACTGCGTACAACAGTTTATTATCATTTTACTTGCTTAGAGCACATTAATAATCTTGCACGGTCTTTTGTCTGTGTTCAATGTTTACAGTTCGCTAATTTTTGTACTACATAAGAGTTCATTTATCATTTCTGCACTGTGTCTGGGTAGGAATGTGCAACTGTAGCGCCAGAATTTCATTGTACGTAGATGCTCAAGCGCTCTCTATGCACATGACAATAAACTTGAAACAATTTAACGTAAGTTATACTACAGCACTGTTGAATTTTGGAAGGAGTCTCCAGTTCTAGCACTTTGTAACAGTCAGAGGTAAAGCTGTAACTTTAAACTTGCCAATTTTTCACACTTTTTATTCATTTATAGTTACATTTAATGTTCAAGAACGTCCTTGAAACGAGTTCCTGTTCTCACTTATGTTATAGCAGCTATAAACACTCGTTCCCTCACCAGCCTCTCTTTTTTTCTCTCTCTCTCTCTTGAGAAACTGCAAAGAACGTAAACTCCTCTGTCCTGAAGATGTCAGGAAAGTTACAGCTTTACCTCTGACACTGGAGACTCCTTCCATAAATGTTAAATAAACACATTTCTCCTTACAGAAAAGTTCACCATATCTACAATTTGTTAAATCTGTTTATTATTAGTAGAGCGTCCACTGTACAAGTCCCTGTGAATGACCTGTTACTATAGAAACGATAACATATTAATGATAACGAGGGCATTAATATAAACCTGCTGCTGTTTTAGAAAATTAATCAACATCTTTCGGACCAATCACAATCCAGAATTCAGCAGCACTGCAGTGTAAATTGACAACTAACATGTTTACTTACTACTGCATGGAGGACTCTAGGATTCCTTCCCCAAATAATCCGACGGTTTTATGTGTTATATGGTTTTAATTGTCTTTAAAAATAGGAAGACGATTATCATACCGTGGATTTATATCATATGATCCCTACTTTAACGTGTACACCACCCATTTTTGTCTTAATTATTCACACTCGGTGTCACATGTTGTTAAGAGAGCTATTTAGATGGATGGAGGCATCAGAAGAACAGATGGTGAAGCTTTATTTCTCTATCAGAGACACCGGATTAGCCGAGCCCACCTGCTGGGGGGGGAAGGGGGGCTACAAGTGCATAATGGCCACCATCTCATGTGTTCTCCTGTGTGTGTGGATTTACTCTGAGCTGAACTGCACTATTGCGCCATGTTGACATTGTTGTTGTTGTTGTAGCGATGCAAAGTTAATGTCTATATTTGCTGCACCTTCATGTTCATCATTCGTGGTATATTCCACAGAGGTGCTCCATCCCTGTAGCCCTGAAGCTTCTCAGCTGGATCTGAAGGAGATATCTGAATCACTGAAGATGCCTGGAGCTAGTCAGAAGCCCTGGAACAATGTCTAAAGGCTGAGACTGTTTGAGAGGCTTTTCTTAGCAGGTTCAGGAGAGGAGTTACCATCATCCAACCATCTTCTATACATCAATCTGTACGCTGAGACCAGGAGATATCGACTCACTGATCCCCCTGACCAGGATCTACAGCCAGGGCATCGCTGACGTCATTCAGACTGCACATGTCTGCTTGGTTTGATCACGAATAGACGAAGCTGAAAGTTCAAGACCTCCATGAGGTCACAGATACAAATCCCTGACCTGAGAATCGTGATGAAGGAACCAGAAAAACTTCAACATCCAAGTACAAGTAATAATCACGTTCATAACTGCAAGTCTGCTTGTAAAATAGCACTTGATCCAGCACAATCTATTTAATTATTTTAGCTATTTATGAGGACAAATGAATGAAGCCACAATATACTAAAATGAGGTTATGAAATCTTAATTTCTAATGGTTTTATCACACTTCTAATTCACTCTACTGATTTGTAAAATATTTAATTACATGCCAGTCTGCTGTAAAGACCCCCAGTTTGAAGGATAATCTGACCAAGCGCTCATCTGCTACACTTACAGACAAACTTTACATTTAGTCATAATTTTATCCAGAAAAAATTCACTCCTTCGAGATAAGTGATGTCTCTGATTAAGATGCATCTCCTCCAGACCATATTATTAAATCAGTAATAGTATCAAATTTATGTATTTAACATTGTCCTCGAATTGCATTTCACAGTTATTTTGATTGCATTTACAGCCAGAACATAAATGATGTATGTGCATGATGATGTACTGTGTTTACATCAACTTAACAGTGCTCCTCACTCGAGCTGATATCACACAAGAAACATGCGCTCAGAATCTTGCAAAACTGAAACACGCCTCTGTTTTTAGTAAACTCCGCCCCATATGTGCAAATCCAGCACAGCTTCTGAATAAGTGCTTACTTCTGTAGTTACGTCTGAGGTCTGAATACCGATATCTGCAATTTCTGTATTAAATCCTGAATTAAACTCTGAATATGACTAAATTAACGTATCATGATACTTTTCTTCTCACTTTTCACTCAGAGATGCCAAATTACACCCAATCAGTACTACGGATTCTTCCACTGCATAAACAAACTCTTCCTTTCTCTTTTATTTTATCAAGGACACTGGATCTAACATGAGATGTTCAAATGTATTTCTACTTTATACAGAAATTTCAAATATGATTTTTGTTGAATAATAACTGATTTATATTTTGTACGAGTCAAACCCAGTGTTATGAGCGTCAAAAAAGTTTTCCATTAGACGAATGACCATAAGAAATCCAAACTGGTGTCCTATGATACCTCGTCTGAAAGCCGAACATCCCCCTCCTCTCCTATCGATCCTACCGCTGTAAAAAGCAGATCTTTCTTTCTCTCATTGATCTCCACCACTTGATCCACCACCATCATCATCATCATCATCGTCATCATCAGCATCGTTGCCTCGTATCATTCTCGGGTTAATACGCCGAGGTGCTATTAACCAGATCTTTAAAGAGCCCTGACCTTGTGTAAGCGGAGAGGAAAGTCACGCCGGTCGTCTCTTACCTTCACAGCGACGTGCATCTTGTCCTTGGTGGGACTGAGATTATAACACTCTGCCAGGAAGACCTTCCCAAAGGCGCCTTCGCCGAGCTCACGCTTCAACACGATGTCCCGTCGCTTTATGTGCTGCACGTCTGCAGAGGAAAAAAAAACACACGCTTACGGAAAAAGAAAGAAGATCTGGTTTCTGTATGATGTAGATGTAGAGTTCAGACAGAGATACTGTGTCCCTCTGACATTTATTTTTAAAATCTTGTAAATTGAAAGATCGATATAAGCCAAGCTGGTGGAAACGGACCGCCAAAAAGCCCCCCGTTAATGCACAGAGATCCATAGAGTGGGTTTTTTGCCCATGATAAATGTTCATGGAAGAAAATGAAGAAACAAAAATCGAATAAACAATGTGTTCAGAATTTTTTTCACCAAAGAAGGACCACTAACTGTGGAAGTTCCCCTCAAAACCTTTCCATCAGACCTCACCATATCAAAATGATTGATCAGAAGGTGTTGGTTAATTTTCTATAACAGCAGCTCTGACAGTAGCGCAGGTTTATATTAATGATACGTAATGATACGTTATCGTTTCTATAGCAACAGCTCATTCACGAGGACTCGTACAGCGGATACTCCATTCTCTTTTCTTAAATGTTGAAGCATTTATTTAACATTTATGGAAGGAGTCTCCAGTGTCAGTGCTTTGTAACAGTCAGAGGTAAAGCTGGAAATTTAAGTTTTCCGACATCTTCAGGACAGAGGAGTTCTGAGCTTCTTTGCGGTATCTCAGTAACATGCGTAACAAGCTGCGTTTCTTTTTGTCTTATTAACTTCAAGAGGGAGAAAAACAAGAGGCTGGTGAGGGAACAACTCTTTATAGCTGCTATAACGTAAGTGAGAACAGGAACTCACTTGCTTCATGGACATTAAATGTAAGTATAAATGGATAAAAAGTATTACATCATTCTGTAATTAATAAATTATTGTAATCATTGATGAATTGCTGTAGTATAAGAGGAATAAAACATTTGGGGACGTGCTGTTAAAGGGAAATAATTAACCTTGTGGTAGTAAGAGTAACTCTGCTTCACTGTGTTGTTGATTATTTTCCTAAAACATGACAATTTTATCTTGCAATTTTATCTGCAAGGAGGAAAGTTTGGAAAGCCTTTAGATAACTGCAATAAGCAGATGCTAATTAATTTTTTTGTATTTTGTATTATAGATGAGAATTTTATTAAAATGTTCAACCACCTAAGGCATAAACACATGAACAGTCTCATGATAATAATGATAACTACATTATTATTATTATTATTATTATTATTATTATTATTATTATTCATTCTGCCTTAAAATCTAACTTTTCACACACTGGCAGTAGATAAGAACATGAAGCCCATGGGGCTGGACTGAAATCAAATGAATCAAGAGAGAAGGAAGAAGAAAACGAAGAGAGAGAGAGAGAGAGAGAGTGAGAGAGAGGGATTGAGCGAGCTGCGTGGTAAAAGGTGAAAGTGTGTAGTGGATCTCGGTAAGCGTAATCTGTAAAGCGTCGAGACCCGTCACTCAAAGCGATAACGCGACTCAGAGGGGGACGACACCATCAAAGCCATCGCTCAGGAGGAATTTATAGATACCGAACTCCCCGCAGATCCCACAGACCTTCAGACATATCATATCGTTCTGCTGCATGAACACAAGAAAAAAGAAGGAGAAGCAGAAGATCACCTGGTTTTCACCTGCCTGTCCGTATCCTCCTCAGGTCGCATTCTCATTCCTCTAAAGTGCTAATGTCTCTTCTGTTTGTTGAAATGAAATGAATATTTTCATCCTCTGAGACTGAAAACAATGAAACTGGAGGCTTCTACTCGCAAACACCAACAAAACACAACATCTATTCAAAATAATGCATAATAACAAGAAAAAGCTAAGCGCTAGTCTCAGATCTATCAGAAGGAAAATCAGAGACGCTTTATTTTAAGAGCTTGAGTCACTGATTGTCTTATTTTCAGGATCCACTCAAGATTGTCACACTAATGTGTGAGGGGTGGGGTTTAGGGTTAGAGTGAGAGGTCAAAGTAAGGGGTGGGGTTTAGGGGTAGACTGAGGGGTGGGGTTTAGGGGTAGAGTGAGGGGCAGGGTTTAGGGGTAGAGTGAGGGGTGGGGTTTAGGGTAGGTGTAAGGGTGGGGTTTAGGAGTAGAATGAGGGGCGGGGTTTGAGGTAGAGTCAGAGGTCAGAGTGAGGGGCGGGGTTTAGGGTAAATGTAAGTGGTGGGGTTTAGGGGTCAGAATGAATGGTGGGGATTAGGGTAAGGGTAAGGCGTGGGATTTAGGGGTAGAGTCAGAGGTCAGAGTGAGGGGCGGGGTTTAGGATGAAATGTGTTGAATAGTGAGGGGCGGGGTTTAGGATGAAATGTGTTGAATAGTGAGGGGCGGGAGAGAGATAGTACTATACACTTTTCATCAAACTGCATTTTGACAGTTCTATCATCCAATCAGAGCGCGCTACGTCACGAAGTCCCTCCCCTTTTTATCCAATCAGAGCGCACCGTGGCGGAAAGTCCCGCCCCCCTTTCGACCGATGAGATTCTTCGTTTTTCCTGATGTCCCGCCCCGATCCCTCTCCCTAATTTTTGTGGGTCCGTTCACACGCATCTGAGTTCCGTGCGAGGGTCCGTTCACGCGCTTCAACCCCCTTTCTCTCTCTCTTTCTCTTTTTGCATATAACAGGGATTCCGTTTATGT
>CM040460.1:29581395-29591808 GCA_022758105.1 Pangasianodon gigas | reverse complement strand
CAGATAAAAACATAATGAAGGCTGCTGGGTTTCGCTGCAGAAATAAGAAGCGAGTCGACAGTCAAAGTCTCCAGAAGAACTGTGGCTGCTTCTGCAAGATGCTCAGTAACACTTACAGCTCATTTCCTTATAAAACTGCACACACTGCACCTGAGATACTGGTTTATTTATTTAAAGCGAAGGATCGTCACACCAAATACTGACTTTGTTTCATTTATTACTGTTTACTGCTCTTTATAGGATTTTTTTATAATGCAGAAAAATTTAGTTTCATTATTTTTGAAGGCATCTTTGCTCTACAGCATTTCTCTGCATGTGCCTAAGACTTTTGCACAGAACTGTATATGTACATATATATATATATATATATATATATATATATATATATATATATATATATAGTGTGTGTGTGTGTGTGTGTGTGTTTATGCTTATTACTCTGAATACTCTTGCTTGCACGTGCTACTTTTTGGACTGCTGCAGGAATCTTTGAATTTCTCTCTGGGATTAATAAAGTGATCTATCTTACTCTATCTATCTATCTATCTTTATATGACTGAAGTGTGTAATTACAGCTATAAGCACTAACCCCGCCCCCTCACTCTACCTTTAACCAATCAGAACATTAAAAACATTCAGCAGTGCAAATCCGTACCTTAATTGTGTTTATGAAACTCTGCATGTACGCTAATTCTTCTTGGCTTAATCTCTCTCTGTGCTTGTTTTTCTGCTGCTATTTTTGAATCTGAGATTAGCTCTAGTTTTATACCTCCAGAAGTCATACAGTATATACTGGATTTCGATTTGAGTTGGCTTCGCTGTATGTTCTGAGATATAAATCATTAAAGCTAAGATTGCAGGAAGAAGAACACAAGGTTTATTTTTACAGTAGGTCTGAAAACCAGGCGAATTTTTTTAAAACCCTTTTTTTTTTCTCGTCTTCGACCGCACATCGTACCTCTCTGTCTCAGAGTTCCAATCCCGCCATTTCCTCTCTGCAGTACAAAATGACTAACCTGGACACTTTACACACTGCTGGGGTGTTAATCATGGCCATGAGCCACTGTTTTGATTGTGTATCAGCACGCCGGAACAGCAGATATTGCCTTCGCTCGCCTGCAGCAAAGCATCGTTTCTCATCTCAATGCTCACTTTTATTTTCTCTCTCCAGCTTCAAGGAGAAGGCAAGTATCAGTGGTGAGAGGAAAAAAGAGCTGTGGTCAAACACGATGAATAACAGATTAGCATTTATAATTAGCATGTTTACAGTTGAGCGCTAGCAGCTTGGAAGGCTTTATATCTGAGATCCACTGGAACGGCAGTAAGCTCTTCAGTTCCGATCAAAGCCCCGAGCAGATCAATAAACGTCTCAGAGATATAAAGGGGGCGTGGCCATGTAGCATGAATACACACTCTCCCGTAACGCCTGACGCACAGGTTTTATCATAATTTAATGTCGTAAATCGTAGTTAACATCCTCGAGGGTTAGCGAATGAATGAGAATGAAATCAGTCATGATGTGTTTAGTGTCCTTTTCCGTTTGCTCCTTTACTTTTGCTAACGTAGCTAACAACTCATGGAAATCAATCTCACCCCAATATTGTTTCTGTAACTCTTTATATAGTTGTTTTAAACAAAATTGTTTAGCTTTGTAATAAAAATGTTATCAGCTGCATCACTTCTAGCTTTTACGCTACAACTATGGCTTCAAACGTTGGGAGGCGGGGCCTATGGTGATCAAATAAAAAGTTCAAAATGGCCGCCTCCACCATGTCCCAGTGTTCAGCTACACAGTGAAGTTTAGATCAGCTGAAGAGCCAAATACTTATGCGAAGGATTTTGATCATTGTAGCTATAATAAAAAACTCAAATAAAAAAAAGCATTACATTTGATGTTAATTTTTATTAAAAGGTTCTTCTAAGGTTCGGCGTTAGCACTTATAGCTTTAACTGCAGCTTGTTTTTTATCGAATACAGCGAAATTGCTAAATCAGCTACAAATTTTCCATGAGATCAGGCTAGATTTTAGTTTAGAAACATCATTAAAGGAAAACTCACATTCTCACAAAGGTAGAGATGAAGGAAGAGGAGAAGAGAAGAATAGATAAATAGATTTACCGCTGAGACCTGATCAGGAAGATTAGAGAGGATCATGAGGAGAAAATGAAGAACCAGGATGGAAACAAGAGAACAAGCAAGATGAAAGGGAAAAAAAAGAAGAGGAGATGAAAATCTACCACCAGGGAATACACACTGTAAAACAGTGAATACTATCAGAGCATAAGACCAGATTATTCCCAGATTATTCCCAGATTATTCCCAGATTAAAGCTGGATAGAGACAATAGAAAACTGAGTGGCTTTGTCATGCTTTCATGATGGAAGATGGAAGCAGGAGGACCAGGAGTTACTAATCCGCCCCTGGGTAAACTTTTTATCAATAATGTGCAGGATTTTGAAAACAGTATCAGTAATTACACACCTCTCTCATTCTCTTTCTCTCCTCTTTCTTCCTTCTCCACCTTTTCCACCATGAAGTACGCCAAGCCCTAAATTTAAACGTGACATCATTTCTCTCCTTCAGACTATGACAGCTCTGTAAAAGCCAACGACTCCCAAACCGAGCGGCCGAGAGATTTACACACTCCTTAAGTGCGCTGTAAAAAAAAAGACGTTGGACAAGGACGAAACGGCCACAAATCCTGAAAAGTGCTGCGTTCTCCAATAATATACTTACTGTTCTGTTCGGGACAAAAGGGGGCGTGGCCTGTGTGTCTGTCAGTCACAATGAAGGATGAAGGCGCGTGCAGAATACAGTTTCAGTAAAGGAGGCGTGGCTTCTTTGTCAGTGCCACTGAAGGAGGCGTGGCCTCTGTATCTGTCAGTGTCACTGTAGGAGGTGTGGCCTCTGTATCTATCACTGTCACTGAAGGAGGCGTGGCCTCTGTATCTGTCACTGTCACTGAAGGAGGCGTGGCCTCTGTATCTGTCACTGTCACTGTAGGAGGCGTGGCCTCTGTATCTATCACTGTCACTGAAGGAGGCGTGGCCTCTGTATCTGTCACTGTCACTGAAGGAGGCGTGGCCTCTGTATCTTTCAGTGTCATTGAAGGAGGCGTGGCCTCTGTATCTGTCACTGTAGGAGGCGTGGCTTCTCTGTATCTGTCACTGTAGGAGGCGTGGCCTCTGTATCTGTCACTGTAGGAGGCGTGGCCTCTGTATCTGTCAGTGTCACTGAAGGAGGCGTGGCCTCTGTATCTGTCAGTGTCACTGAAGGAGGCGTGGCCTCTGTATCTGTCAGTGTCACTGAAGGAGGCGTGGCCTCTGTATCTGTCAGTGTCACTGTAGGAGGCGTGGCCTCTGTATCTGTCAGTGTCACTGAAGGAGGCGTGGCCTCTGTATCTGTCAGTGTCACTGAAGGAGGCGTGGCCTCTGTATCTGTCAGTGTCACTGAAGGAGGCGTGGCCTCTGTATCTGTCAGTGTCACTGTAGGAGGTGTGGCCTCTGTATCTGTATCTGTCACTGAAGGAGGCGTGGCCTCTGTATCTGTCACTGAAGGAGGCGTGGCCTCACACTTCTAATAGGAAAACCTTTTGACGTTGTTTCATTTCCACCAGCAATACTTATACTGATTAAATTTAAATAAATAAAATATGAAATAAATGACAGTTGTATCGCCGTGGCGATGCTCTGATGCTCTGCGATAAAACATCGCTACAGAACAGAGCGGGATAAACACGGCGCTACACGAGTTCTCTCTGTACTCACATGTCGCAGGTTTGTTGCAGTTGTGGCCGTGACGGAAGTACTGTGGATTTTCAATGACGGGGATTCGGGTCATGCCGATGACGACGGCGTCAGGCCCAGCGTCCAACGTGCACGGGCTTAAAATACCGTGATTAACATGATGGAGGGGGCTGGCGCTGTCTTCTTCTCCGCTAATCACAGCTACGGGACCTGTGCAGAGAGAGAGAGAGAGAGAGAGAGACTTGAATTAGATAAAAAAACATGAAGCCATGTTTGATTTTTTAGACATAATTCGTCTTCTCAGGAACATCATTTCTACATAAACCAGCAAAATAAGTCCCGCCTTCAAATTTTAAGCCACGCCCCCTCACAAATGTGCTGAGGAACCGATGAAGCTGTGACTGTTTTGATCTCTTCGACTTTGTCCATTGTTTCAAGGCTATAGATAACAGTGGGTCAGAAACCACATCAGCAAGTCTGCAAGGCTAAACTGGAGGCTATAAGCTTCCATTATGCGTTAGCGAAGTTAGCTACGTTAGCGACGTTAGCGACGTTAGCAAAACTAAAGACAGAAAGTTCAGATTAATTCACATTAAATCCAACAAAATGACTCTCGGCTGCGGTGTGTGAGATTTATTCTGGTAGAACTATTTATCAACCGAATAAAGGTCAGCCATATTGGCGTACACAAAGAGGAAATACAGCCTCACTTATACACACACACACACACACACACACTCACACACAAACACACACACAAACACACACACACACGCACACACACACTCTTCAGTGAAGACGGAGAGGTCACGCAGCATAACAAACACATCAGCCTGCTGTCAGACTCAATCTCTGAGAAAGAGAGAGGAGAAGACAGTGCTCAATACCCACACACACACACACACACACACACACACACACACACACACACACACACACTTTCACTAAAACAAGAGTGACTCTCCCGTGTGGTTCGTAATGTGATTTTAAAATTAATTCGTCTCAACTGTGCAGTTCAGAATAGAAGCAAAATGCATTTTCAGAATCCAGCACACACACACACACACACACACACACACACACACACACACACATACACTGTGTAGAATAAAACACTCAGAGTCAGGCTTTTGCAGGAAAATAAACCAAGTGTTTTATTCCTCTTATACTACAGCAACTTACCAACAATTACAATTATTATTTATTAAACAACATGCCATACTTTTTATCCGTTCATAGCTACATTTAGTTTTCTTGTTCTCTTGTTTAATGTCATATACGCCATATATTTTTATCCATTTATAGTTACAGTTAATGTATAGCAGCTATAAACAATCGTTCCCTCACCAGCCTCTCTCTCTCTCTCTCTCTCTCTCTCTTTTAAAGAAAAGAAAAGAAATCGCAGGGCGTAAACTCCTCTCTACAAGCCGTACATCACGTCCCTGACATGATCAAATCATTTCCGTCTTCTGTGACTATAAATAGAGATTATTTGGAGAGGATTGCAGTTGTGATAGTGATGTGATACTTAAACAGAGAGAAGCAAAAAAAAAAAAAAAAAAAAAGTAATTAGTTTTAGACTTGAAGACAAAAGGCTGCATTTATCAGGCTGCCAAATGACCACTTCAGATAACTGGCTCGCTCGTTATAGTCGCTTTTCTTTCCGTTTAATTGGAAAGACCGCGGCGAACCACAAAGTCCAATAAAGATTAATACGAGAAATAAGGAAAATGCTAAAAACAGACCTTATACGGTCAATCCATCAATCCCAAATCCCTTTCGGCTTTCCATTCAATTACTGACCGAGACGACTAGCCACGGCTAGAAAAAGCAGATTATAAGGATATATGAGAAAGAGTGAACTTAATGGCTTCAAAATGGCTTCCTTTTAGGCATACTAGTGAATAGGAGAGTACAAGCTGGGGGAAAAATATAATAATAATAATAATAATAATAATAATAATAATAATAATTATAATAATAAGTTTGTTTATTTATAGAGTACGTTCCTTATACCTGGTAGCTCAAAGTGCTGTACAATCAAGCAATAAAAAAATTAAATTAAAAAAAAAATACAAAACAGGGAACATAGAGAAATGCACACAAATATAGAATACCTTTATACACAAAGAATGACAAAATATATATTAAAATATTAAAAATAACATTAATAAAATAAAAAAGAAAGAAAATGCAATTTACAGATTTATTCAATTAATTTGAATAATTAATTATTCAAAGGAAGAATTATAATATTTAGATAAAAATAAAATTAAACTATAAAAATACTGTAAAAAGTCCGCTGTTTTGTATGCAGTGCACAGCACAGGCTGCATGAATCATAAATCGTTATTTAATACTTTACATAGTGTACTTTTACAGGAAAGTGAGATCGGAATTTTAAAGAAATGGCACCCTGTTGGTCCTATCCGTTGAAAACAACGACATTATTTATGTACATGTTTATGTCTAATGTATAATTAATGTAGTGTAAAGGATGGAAGCTGAATAAAATGGAAATCACACAAGAAAAAGGTTCCTCTGTTTTAGACAAGCTCCGCCCCCATGTGCGTAACTTTCACGTAACTTCTGAATAGCGTTTAAGTGTGTCGTTACGTCTGAGTTACTCTGAATAACGATGTGTGTAATATTTTTCTAATCAGTTGGATAAAAACAGCACTCTGAGCAGTAATTACAACTCGACCTGCACAACACTACATGTTTTAGCAAAACAAAAATTAATCCCATGGCAAAGTACTAATGCGAAGGTCTACGAGAAAAAAATGGAAAAGAAAAAGAAAGTAAAATCCTCTTCGGGTTGTGTTAATAATCATCATAATCCCAACCGCAGGTTAAAGTGGCGGTGTGTAAATTATAGAACATGATTAAAGGTTATTGTTTTGAAGCCTTCAACCAATTACCTCCAATGTTAGTCAAATAATCACACCGTGTGATTAGCTCTAATTAATGTGACGCACCGCGCCGGCGACTGCACATTAAAGCTAGCAATAAAGTCTTCTAACATTTAGCATTACACGTTTTTCACACCTCGTAGCTCTCCTGTAAGCTCGCGTGGGATGTTTTAAGGCCCCCGGAAAGCAATTAATGTAAATGTTAAAGTCTGTTAATGCAATACTGAGCAGAAATAAATCACACACAGCCACGAGCTTAGCCTTTAAGACTCTTATCAGGAAAATCCTCGAATAAAAAATAAATGCAGATGCAATTTTGACTCTTTTTCCTTCTTAAATTAGGGGCCTCTTTAGCTAAATAAGCAATTAATTATCTAAATAAAATATCTAAATGGTCACGTTTTCCATTTAATTCAAATTTTAAGGATTAAAAAGAACTGTGATTAAAAATAGTAAAGTACAGAACATCTGGAGAAACACTTTCACTACAGAAAAGAGCTATTTATTTATTTATTTATTTATTTATATATATATATTTCTTTTTCTTTTTATTTTATTCATTTTCATGTAAATATGATATATATATAGTACTATTTAACATTTTCTAACTAATTGTTTATTTTACTTTTGAATGTTTACAATTTTTAATTACAGTTATTAATTTAATTTTCAGGTCCTTCCTTTATGTTGTTATTTTCTTTGTAAATTACTCTGAGCTGTATTTTTATGAAGGTTGCATTTACTCTTGTTAAAAAAATAATAATTACTATTTTTTATTTGCATGAAATAACATTTTATGAATTAATGTTTGGTTTTTTCTGAGCTGCAATTCCTTTTATTTTATGTCCCTTTATCCCATTCATAATTATTACTGTATCCTAATTATTTATTTATGATAAATTTATTATTATTTTTTGAATCCCCCCAGAAATAGAATAAAATGGAATAGTAATAGAATAGAATAGAAATAAATATTCTATTACATTTTTTATTTTTCTCTATTTTCTGCTTTTTCTCTTATGCTTTTAAAAAACATTTCTATTCATCATTTTTAAATTTGTAAAACACTTTGAGCTGTATGTTAATGTATGAAAGGTGCTATAAAATTAATATTATTATTATTATTATTATTATTATTATTATTTAGATTTTTTTTACAATAGCTTTTTTCCTTAGGTGTTTTATTTTTCTTTGTAAATTATTATTATTATTATTATTATTATTATTATTATTATTATTATTGTTGTTGTTGTTGTTGTTATTATTAATTTTTAGATTTTCTTTGCTGTTTTATTTTTTTCTTTGTAAATCACTTTGAGCTCACATTTTAATAATAATAATAATAATAATAATAATAATAATTATTATTATTATTATTATTAATTTATTTTTTGATTTTCTTTGCTGTTTTATTTTTTCTTTGTAAATCACTTTGAGCTGCATTTTAATGATAAACTATTATTATTATTATTATCATTATTATTATTACTACATGTCAGGATCAGGGTGTGCAGCCGCTCTGGTGTTAGCGTTAGCCGCGAGGACGTGTGTAAATGTGAGAGTAAAGCGGCGCGAGTGCTGGACCCTGTGGGACGCCTAACCGTAATCCACATGGAGCGAATGTGGCTCGACTCTACATCACCTGACCTGAGCGCCGATCCTGATTGGACGAAACTCACGGCCATGTTTAACCGCTTGAGGACGGTCTACGATCATCTCACACCGTAAATGTTTCATCCGGAAGCATCTTTTAACTGAAACCCCCTCCTTCACACTCGCGCTCGCTCATCTTCCCCTCATCACTTCAGTTTTTAGTCCTAAAAGGAAACAATTTACAGGAAATAAAGTGAATAAATGCAAGTCTGTCATTCGGCATCGATTTTCCTGTAAGTGGATTGTGAAATGCGCAGTGATACATCAGGCAATTAAAGAAATACATTTCAAGGAAGAATTATAGTTTTTTTTTTCTAATGTTCATTGATCCGAAACCAATTCCTCTGACTGCTTAAATGGAAATGTAATTTTTAAAATGGACACTTTTATTTCCTTTCTCTTCTTCAACAAAAGAGCAAAGACGGCGTAATAACAAAGCAGCGGCCATTTCTCCAGCACACACACACACACACACACACACACACACACACTCAGAAAAAACTTCAGCTGTCTATCAGTCGAGTTTTGACAAAAACACACCACACTACTGCTGCTCTTCGTTTTTATTTTATTTTAATACTTTAATTTGTGCATTTTTTATTATATTTCTGTCAGTTTTCTCCATTTTCTTTACTCCAGCTTTGGCTCCGCCTCTAAACTCTCTCTTATGATTTTAACCTCATAATTAATTCTATTAAATATCCAGCGTTTTGATCATATTGACTCTTTTTCTTTCCCAGACGGAATATACACACTAGGGCTGGACAATATGACAAAAATATCGAATCACGATACTTTTCTACGATGAACGATATGTTTCACGATATCGAGGTTTTGCTGACAAACAACCTGGAACTTTAAATATATATCTATATATGTATAATGTCTACAAAAATACATTTAAATCATTTGAAAATATCTTTAAAAAATTAAAAATATATGTATATTACGTATATTAAATTAAGTATAGATTAAATATATTTAAAATATAGAATATTACATTTAAAAAGTAAATTTGAATTAAGAGTAATTAATTAAAAATTTATTTTATTTCTAATCATTTGATACTGGAAATGGGGGATTTTTATTATTTATTTATTTTTTATTTTTTTTTACAAGCTTGGATTTTTTTCTGGTATGTTATCTGTCCTCGACCTTTTTATTTTTATTTTTTCCCTTTTTTGTCCTTATTCTATCACTTCAACTGATTTTAATTTCTGTTTGCTCATGTCTTTTCCTATTTATTTATTATTTACTCCTATTTATTATTATTTTGTGTGTTTGTTTTTGTATTTGTTTTTGTGTTTACGTTTGTGTGTTTGTTTGTGTGTTTGTTTATGTGTTTGTGTGTTTATTTTTGTGTGTGTGTGTTTGTGTGCTTGTGTGTGTGTTTGTGTGTTTGTGTTTGTATTTGTGTGTTTGTGTGTTTGTATTTGTGTGTTTGTATGTTTGTGTGTGTGCTTGTGTGTGTTTGTGTGTTTGTGTGTGTTTGTGTGTGTGTTTGTGTGTTTGCATGTTTGTGTGTGTTTTTGTGTTTGTGTGATTGTGTGTTTGTATTTGTGTGCTTGTGTGTGTTTGTGTGTTTGTATGTTTGTGTGTGTTTGTGTGTTTGTATGTTTGTGTGTTTGTGTTTGTGTGGGTTTGTGTTTGTGTGTGTTTTTGTGTGTTTGTGTTTTTGTGTGTGTGTTTGTGTGTTTGTGTGTGTGTTTTTGTGTGTTTGTGTTTGTATGTTTCTGTGTTTGTATGTTTGTGTGTGTTTGTGTTTGTGTGTTTGTTTTCTCTCCATCATATTGAATATTTCTGGTCTGAATAAAAGTCTGAGTAAAAGCACATTGTGTTTAAATCTCAGCACCGCCGTCTCTACCGCTGTTTCTCCTTTTCCCTTTTTTTTAAACAACAAAAACAACAACATTTCGATCATTTTGTCATAAACATAGACGTTTGTTTCGAATGTGAATGTGAATCAGCGAGCTAATGCACTCTGCAGCTCGAGCCTCCATTAACGGCGTTTGTTAATGCATTTTATAACAACAGCATAATGGTGGAAATATATTTTGTAAAATTCTAAAACTGCCATGAAGACATGAGGAAGAAACTGTTGA
>CM040460.1:29546395-29576395 GCA_022758105.1 Pangasianodon gigas | reverse complement strand
TGTAGTGCGACTTTAGCGCCTCGCAGGTGTTTCCTTCCCCTCCGTCTACACCGAGTCGCACTAAAAGCCAGACGGAGAAACATCAACATTTTTTTCTTTTTATTTTCCGTCTCAAAGCCATCGGCGGATCGAGAGTGACGCGACCTTTGGCTCTGCGCCGCTCCTCCTCTGCACTCTTTAATCGCTTTACTCGTTTACTCGTTTGTTGTTTGATGTCTCCCTCTATTTCTTCCTCCGGCTGTGTTTCATTTGAAATGCATTACTTTCTCTGCGGAGTAAAGGGGCCGGCCGAACACACGACCTGAGGGCACACACACACACACACACACACACACACACACACACACTGACAACAGCCGAGGGGAAATGAAACACAGCCCGGTATAGAAGCAGCATGGACACCTGGATACACACACACACACACACACACACTTTGATATTGTTTTCTGAGGTGGAAAAATTGTCCACAAGCTGCGTGACACCTCAAGACACCAAAAATGTAGAATATTAAAGCGACAGTTTAAAAAAAGAAGTTTATAATATATTTAAATGTAATGTTAAATATATTATTATTATTATTATTATTAATAATAATAATAATAATAATAATAATGTGTGTATGTATCATTCAATATTATTCTGTATTAATAATAAATATAATATAATATTATGATTATTCTTATTTTTTTATGTAATGTTTGGTGTCTTGTGGAAGTTTTATTTTAGTTCTGCACTGGAGCTACACGGCTAATACAGCTAACAATTAATGTCATAACTAACGGAAGCTTATAGCCACCAGTTTAGCACTGTACAACTGTAAAAAATTATTCCATTATAGATGGATGAATAGATGGATGGATGGATGGATAGATAGGCAGACAGACAGATAGATAGATAGATAGATAGATAGATAGATAGATAGATAGATAGATAGATAGATAGATAGATGGGTGGATGGATGGATGGATGGATAGATAGGCAGACAGACAGATAGATATATAGATCGATAGATAGTTAGATAGATGGGTGGATGGATGGATGGATGGATAGATAGGCAGACAGATAGGTGGATAGATAGATGAATGGATGGATGGATAGATAGATAGATAGATGAATGGATGGATGGATAGATAGATAGATAGATAGATAGATAGATAGATAGATAGATAGATGGGTGGATGGATGGATGGATAGACAGGCAGACAGATAGGTGGATAGATAGATGAATGGATGGATGGATGGATGGATAGATAGATAGATAGATAGATAGATAGATGGGTGGATGGATAGATAGGCAGACAGATAGATAGATAGATAGATAGATAGATAGATAGATGGATGGATGGATGGGTAGACAGATAGATAAACAGACAGATAGGTGGATGGATGGATGAGTGGATAGATAGATAGATAGATAGATAGATATATAGGTAGACAGACAGACAGACAGACAGATAGATAGATAGATAGATAGATAGATGGGTGGGTTGATAGATAGATAGATAGATAGATAGATAGATGGATGAATGGATGGATGAATGGATGGATGGATAGGCAGACAGATAGACAGATAGATAGATAGATAGATAGATAGATAGATAGATGGGTGGGTTGATAGATAGATGGATAGATGGATGAATGGATGGATGGATAGGCAGACAGATAGATAGATAGATAGATAGATAGATAGATAGATAGATAGATGCACTGTATATCCCCTGAGTGGGAATCTGGATATAAATATATGAATAGAATCTGGACTTTTTTCTTCTTGTGTACAAAACCACTTTTCCACTTTTCCACTTTTCCACTTTAAGCCACGCCTCCTGTCTGAGTGACAAACTTAAACCTGACATGCTACACTGCTGACTGGACCGAAATATTTCCTTTTTTTAATTGTCAATTTTCCAATTTATTATTATTATTATTGTTATTTTGCTATAAACATCTTCAGAGCTTAGAGTAATTAAAATTTAAACCCACATACTGTATAAACATTACAGTGAAATTCTTTTTCCTCTTCATTTCTATTATTCTGTATTTTTAACAGAAGTGTTGATATCCGGAGTTTGTTGTTATACATCACACAACTTAAAGTTACAGAGCACTGACACTGGAGACTCCTTCCATAAATGTTACATACATTACAACGATTATATTATAATCCGTTTATGCGGAGTGTAGAAGTCGTACAAATCCCTACGAAGCTGTACACGTCCCTGTGAATGAGCTGTTGCTATAGAAACGATAACGTATTAGAACGAGCGCATTAATATAAACTTGCGCTAATGTTCGTTCAGCGCTAGCTAATGTTAGCATGCCAACAGTGCTATGCGTGTATATCCAATATGTTGCTTTTCTTTTAAATGTCAATTTTAAAAGAAAAGTGTGTTTCCATTAGTTATTATATGGAGAATAGCAATAAGATGACATAATTAACACACTCACAACATCATTATTTATTTCAAATTATTCCCATCAGTCTTTCATTCATCTTCCTTTTATCCTTCTGCACCTCACTTTCCTTATATGGTCATTGCTTCCTGTTTCGATCACGCCATAGTTGTTCATAAATCTCACCAATATTTATCACTATTTATCTACCTGAAATAAAATTAATAAAATATATATATATATATTTAATTGTAGAATTAAAATGTATTATTTATTATTATTTTTCCTAAGACAAAACAGTGAATTTTTAAAAAATTTAAATTAATTGAATCATTTTTGACAGTTTAGCACATTGCGTCATGTTTTCTGAGCTCACACTGGTGCTTACATTGGGGTTACATCACACATCTTAGGGGCATAAATACATAAATACACACACACACACACACACACACACACACACACACACACATATAAGCTGGGAAAGTGTGTGGAGGTGTGAGTTTTACTTGGTATGTTATCACAGGAAAATTAAAATAAACACACCTGAAATTTCTCAACATGTGTATGTGTGTGTGTGTGTGTATTTATACAGTATGTACTTCCAATTTTAACCCTTTCTATGCTCATTTTATTCATTTTTTTAAACAACTTTTATTTGAAATCTTCTTTGTGTAGTCATTTGTGTCATCCGCCATTTTGCGGGTCGGTTAATAGACAAATTTCCAGTGAAAGTTCTGTGTAGTAGTTTACTTTTTTCTCATTGCCCATAAGCGATGTAGCTTTTTTTGTAGCTTGTAGCTTTCCTGTTCTAAGTTTGGTGTAGATCACGTAGCCACGCTGTAGCTGAACATTATAATCAGATAATAATAATAATAAAAAACATATATAAAGAAACGAATGTATAAAATAATGTATAATATACACTAAATAAAATATAAACGTTGACCTCTTATGGACAGCTGATGTGAAGAAGAACTTTCTTTTAACACAGATATGAACCGTAATGCCCGAGGACAGATTTTAAAAAACATCGTTGATTGTTTATCATCGTTAATGCTATTGTTTGAATCACAAAATGGCGACCGCGCAATGAATCATGGTATACGTGACATCACTCGAAAACGATTCGTTCTACAAAATTGTCCATAATCAGGGTTTAACACTGTCATTTAAAAGCGAGTATATGAAATTGTATTCGTGTACAGATGAATGATGTAAGTGCGTACGAGTAAATTATTTATAACGAACCGATAAACTGATATAAACACAGATACAAATAGGAGGAGCGCTATTCTTTCTTTCTTTCTTTCTTTCTTTCTATTTAAACAGGTTAAAAGTTCACATGCCGTCTGGTTGAGATTAGATGTCCGCATGCGGGCGCGAGCGAGCGTTTAGATACGAAGATCACGTGACAAACACACACCACAAACATAACCATGACATAAACATGACTGTGTGATGCATTTACAGCATTCATTGATTCATTCATCCTTAGTAACTGCCTGGTCAGGGTCACAGTAGAAATAAAACCAACTAACAATAACAACAAAAAAAAAAAACCTTCTGGTTTAGGCCACGCCCTCTTTTGCATTGCGTTACACTTCTACTGTACATTAACCAGAATCGATTTCAGATGGAGATAGACTTCTGTTAGCTACATAAGACTTGTAGCTTCACTTCTCCAGACACCAAACATGTCTTGGCATGGATATATATATATATATATATATATATATAAGTGTGTGTGTGTGTGTGTGTGTTACTTTTCTCTCTTGTGAGACAAAGAGATGACCTGCAGCCTTCAAACTCACACCCTCTGTAAATCAATATGCTGCTGTTGGCTTTTCTGCAGCCTACAATTCAACCTTCTCCTCTCCTGATGACGTGTGTGTGTGTGTGTGTGTGTGTGTGTGTGTTATCTCAGTAGGAATTTCATGCTGCACCAGAAAAAAAAACCATAACCAGCCGTCCTTAACATTAAAGATGGTTCAGAAATGTAATAATAATGTAATATATCACTTGATATTAAACTATTAAATTTCAGTAATGAGTTTATTCGAGCCTGGTCGTCTCTCCGTCTCCGTGGTTACCGTTAATGCTAATGGCTCACGCTTTGATATATATTAGCCTGTGTTTTGATCCCTGCTATGGACGACGATGTGAACTGGACCAGCCTCGATAAAGACGTCAAACTGCACATTTCAGTTCTTCTGCTGAGGAAGAGAACACCTTCAAGATGAAAACAATTCATCACCCAGACTTCCTGCTGGACTTTTAGAGAAATGTCTTTCTGCTAATAAGGACTGCAGCAGCGAACATCTGGATTAATGACAGAAGTCCTGGATCGCTTTGTTAGCATGTAGGCTAGTCCTGATTTCAGCTGGACTGTTCTACTAGTGTTCACATCAGCAAAATAGATTTTGGAGTATTCCGGCTAAGACAGGGAAAGAAAGAAAAAGAGAAGACGATGCCGCAGCCGTCCGTGGCCCAGAGTCCCGAGAGCAAAACTGCCCGTTCTCTCTGGGTGGGCGGGGCATACTCTCTCTCTCTCCTGTCAATCACAGCGAAACTAGCCAATCATGAGCATTTGTGAGCTCATGTATGAGGAAGAGGAAAATAAAATAACTTTAAAAAGTATAATAAAAAATTTAAAAAATGATAAAAAGGGTAGACAAATGAGAAACTATAAGTAATTAAAATGAGTTTTTAATGACTAAAAATGATAATGAATTAATTAAAAACATAAAAATTAACTAAAAATAGTTATACGCAACTTATGTGCAAAACTAAAAACGTAAAAGTTTGACAGCAGAACAGGAACATAGTTTATACAAGGGAGGAAAAAATATTAAAGAAAAAGATAGATAAAGAGAAAAACAGTAGTTTTGGTGGTGGTGGTGTTGTTGTTGTTTTAAATCAGTCCGATTTATCAAATAAATTTTAACTTTGCACTGATGTGTGGAAATATATCTCCTCATAATTCACCAGATTTTTCATAATTCACACCTTTCCACATGACAGTTTAGAGAAAAACAAAAGTAGGAAGGAAAGTTCTAGACTGTGAATGATATCAAGTGGGGGAAAAAAATGAGGTTACAATCTTAGAAAGACGTTTCTGCGCTGATGTGTTCGTGATGAAGGGATAAAGCTGTTCAGAGCCGAGCAGAAAAACGTCTTTCACGATTACAGCACGACTAGTCCGGTCTCTGTGGCTGGCAGATATCTACAGAAAATGCGTTTCTGTTAAGAAGGACTGCAGCCATGAAGGTTAATTTCACGTCCTGTTTGCTGGCTGAGAATTAGACGGCTTCCAGCTCTGGATCGACTGTGCTGCGAGCGTAATCCATCAGCTGTACGGAAATCCCCGCTGCGCTTCCCCTACGGCACGGAATAACACCACTCCATACCTGCTGAGCCTACAACACACACTCACACACACACACACACACACACGCTCCCTCCACCTTCCTCAGACTTCCTGCTTTCACCGTAACATCGAATCTGATTGGTCAGAAGGTGTTGATTGATTTTCTATAACCAGCACGGAAATCACAGGTTTATACAGAATTAATGCGCTCATCATGGTACGCTATCGTTTCTATAGTAACAGCTCCTTCACAGGGACTTGTTTATGTAGCGGACGCGCCGTTAAAAAAAAAAAATGTGTGCAATCATAGATAAGGTGAAGTTTTCAATAAATGTAGCAGTTACGGAAGGAGTCTCCAGTTTCAGCGCATTGTAACAGTCAGAGGTAAAGCTGTAACTTTATGTTTTCGGTAACGTGACAGTTTTTCGTCTTATTAACTTTGTGTGTGTGTGAGAGAGAGAGAGAGAGAGAGAGAGGCTGGTGAGAGAACGACTGTTGATAGCTGCTATAACGTAAGAGAGAACAGGAACTACGAAAGACGGCAGACAATCAATCTGTATAGTTTTTTAAAATAAAAAAATCTGGCACCTGAATGTTTTATTTATTTATTTTTTTGTTTGTCTTTCCAGTGGAACTGTTAAAGGTTCTGTGTATTATGTCATTAATACATTTCCTTATCAGAGCGGGTTTAAAGTAGAACGCTAAATATGCGTTAAAAATATGCAAAGAACCGTTTTTGGTTGAATCTGGATTTGATGATGTGATGAAAGAAAATTCTACACTTTCCATGAAGCCCATGCTCATAATGAATTATACACTGATTTATAAGTATTAATTAGTCAATCGTATGCTTCCATGAATGTATTCATAAAGATGCAGCATCATAAATACATTCATGGAAACATAAGACTGACTAATTAATGCTTATAATGCATTATACACTGATTTATGAGCATGAGCATTGAAAAAGCAAGCGCATCACGCATAAGAAATTATAACAATAATATAAATGTAACTATAACTGTTATTATAATGAAGGTTAGGTCTTGATGTGTCTTTATAAAATAGTAATACTTGCTTATAAATAATTATAAATGGGGTTATAACTCATTATGAGCATGGGCTTTATAGAAAGTGTTACTGAAAATCGAAAGTAAAACAGGAATTAAAATTCATCATACGCACTTCAGTGTGTGAAACGTAGCTAATTAAGGCTGGGTTCAGACGCAGAAGAGCATCGAGTCATGTCCGGATTGAATCTTTGCTTATGCATTAGTTTAACTCCACTCTAGCAGTTAGCTAGTGTTAGCTTGGCTTTCACGCAACACGGAGAATCCGCGACCCTGACCGGGATAACGCACGTGACGTAGAGGAATGAATGAGTGAGTGCATTAATTATTTATATTACGCAAATTACTGTAGGTTCAGGCTCATTTTAATCCCAGACGAAAGATGAAAACAATGTATTAGGTAATATAGTAAACGGTACCAAAGACTAACCAGAATAATGAGAGTTAATTTCATGGAGAAAAAAATAGCAAGATCATAATTATAAAAAAAATAAAAAAATCAGAATTAGCGTTACAGCAGTTTAGCTTGAGTCTCTCCTGCCAGCTTCATGGATTAAATGAAATCATAACAGCCAAGTGAGGGAACCGGTCCAATGAACTGGAACTGGAATGTGAGCGGCGTCGGATTTCCAGATCCAGGATCCAGGATCCAAATTGGCCGAAATGAAGCGCATCACGATTAATCAGTGACTTTCACGATGATGAGCCGTTATGTTATGATATTGCTGAGGGGGTTTATACAGCGAATTTTAATTCGAAACATAGATAAAAATCAGCATATGCTAAACAGGAAGCTTGTTAGCATATGCAGGTTTTTTTTTTAAAACCAGTGTGGTTGTAGGTGACAAAACGCTAACTAACTGTTGTGTCTGCGTATTGTATACCATGTGTGTGTGTGTGTGTGTGTGTGTGTGTGTGATATCACATGGCTCTGCATAGCCACACAGGTGGCTAATTGCTGACAAGAGGCTCTAGGATTCAGGAGCGTGTGCCAGCTAAGCCATTAGAGGCAGAGAGGACAGGTGCTAACGCCTCCCGAGCTCCAGCTTGGATCCGAACTTCGTGTCCCACTGCATTAGCATGGCTTTTCTTGGAACGTTAGCGCAGTGCGAGAGCCCACGCCAGCAGGAGCGAGGCTCGGCTTGGCTAACACACAGACAAACTGCAGGCTAGCGTGTTTACTTTGCTCTCGTCAGCGGCGCTCCCTCAGGTGCCGGGTGTGAGCTGAAATGAATTGTTTTTACTTCCCCCTCGTCGAAGTGGGCAGGAACAAATGCTAACAAGCACCAGGGAACTCTGACAAGTACAGATGAGGGAAAAACAAGAAGTGATTCTTCAAGCGAGGTTCATGCTAAGGTTTAGCTCCTTTTGTTTTTTTGTAGATGGAATTTTATCAGGATTTTACAGACCGTTGTTGCAATCACTCCTGTGATGCTAAAGCAGGAAATGCTTTTTTTAAATGATTTTGTCAAGTGTCACTGGGTGACATCACCACATGACATCACCACAACATTTTGTTTCCACTTATTTCTCTCAACAATGCTAGTGTAGCTAAGCTAGTCAACTACAGAAACAAAGCACTAAGTAGCTACTTAGATTCACTTAAATTAGCGATGTTTAGCTAATGTTTAGATGTTAACCAAATTCCCAAGAATGAGAGCTAGCTTTAGGTAGATGGTTGTACAGTGGAAATAAAACCTGTGGCCAATGTTAGCAAACTTAGCGAATAAGTTGACCCATCATGAGTTTTTTTTAATGCTTAAATAGTAAAATTTGCTTAAGTGGAGCATTTAGACCATAGACGTACGTCATGCGTAAACATACAATTGCATCCTTGATCCAAAAGCCTTGTCTTTCCTTGTTCCTTGATTCCTTTCAGCACGTTTAAAGAATTGGTATTTCCTTAAAGATGGTGAATTATGGATTTCTGGGTCATCAAGGAATCAAGGAGGAATCAGTTAGGCTTCGTCTCAATCAGCTCGCTAGTTTAGTATTCAGGGCGCTGATCAGGGAGGCGGCCATTTTAAGGGCTATCTCAATCTAGTGCACTGGAACATTCGCTCCCTAAAAAATCCCACAATGCACTGCAAAAACCAGGGAGCATCGATGCTCACTATGTTCCCTTACAGGAAATGACATCATATGTCCTGAAGCCTCTCGGCTCGAAAAAAATGGCTGACGAACTCTCAGCTAACTTCATCTACAAACGTAAGTAGCTTGTTATCATTGTTGTAGCTCTCAAATGATCACTTATGTTAGCAATTTTAACAACGTTTAAGTATATAAATGTATTTTAAAAAAATCCACTAGCGAGCCTACGATCCTGCTTGAAGCACCATGCCAGAAACGTGTGTGATTAAGCCAACAAATTTATACGACATATAACGTCAGAAAGATAGCCAGTGGTGACGTTTTACAACGCGAGTATGTGGTCGTGGTGCCGGAAAATTATTACTTACGTTAGCGATTTTTAACTTTATTTGATGTTTTATATACAGTTTGTTTGAGTTTAACGACTTATAAGTGTTTAATGATTTTAAAAAATTCATTAGCGAGCCTACGATCCTGCTTGAAGCACCGTGAGAGAAACGCATGTGATTAAGCTTTAAACAAATTAATGACATCTAAAGCGAGTGTGTAGTCATATGTCCCAGTGTGTAGTGAGCCAGGGTCATTACCAGCGTCCGAACTCGCGTACACGATCTACTAATTCACCAGCGAGGGAGCTAGCAAGCTGATTGAGACGCTCTCTTAGAGTTTGGGAAGCATTAAGCAAGTAAATGAGGAAGTAATGAGTATCAGGTGAGAGTTGTGATGACTGAGAAGTGGAGACCTCTGCTGGTGTGGAGTGGAATTGCAAGATGAGACTGTATTCATTCGTATAATGCCGCACTCGACTTAATTCGGAAGCGGGAAGTCTGAACTTGGCAATTTTTTTTATGCTCAGTGAGTTAAAGCTACAAAAGTAGTAGAGAAATAAACACAGATGCCTTCATGAAAGTGTTTTGTTAGCAGTGAGCTAGCCAGCTAACATTAGAGATCATGACTTTAAAATCAGCTTAATTTCCAACTGTAAATTTTATAGATTTAACCGAGTAATGTGTGTATGTTGCTTGACCTAAAGTTAATATAACTATAAACTCAATGTTTTAATGTGATATTTTGTTTACTGGTGATAGCGTGAGCGGACGTGTTGACATGACAGAGCTGAGGAGACGTTAAGGAGGCTTTGTTTTTGTTTTTCCTAGTCAGAGATCGGAAAACTAATGTTTTCGTTAGTTAAACGCAGCACAAGCCTGACTGCAGATCTCTGAGATGAGCAATATGTACATGTAATAGTTAACAAATAACAAATAATAATAATAAATAACAAATAATAGCTAACAAATAATAGTTGGTACTTGGTTTAAGAATATACTAAATGCTATACTTTAAAAAGATCTAACCTGATGTCTAGCACACCAGTAAAAAATACCTTAGGAAGAAAAAATCTTTCCTCAATTTAAGGGCTGATTAGCAAACATCAGGAACAGCCCTGCTGGAGGCTGTAGGTCTGCCTCAGGGGACGACGGAGGAACCCATAAAGACGGAAAATGAATCTTCATCCAGAGACAGCTTTCAGTGTCACACGCTAATGGAAAATCCAATAAGGGCAAAGGTGTGGAAATTTCAGCCAGGTTTGAAATATGGTGGAATAAGAGCGAGTGTCCTGGCGCCTGCTGACAGGAGGCCATCAAACGGTAGACCGTAAAACGTTAACGAGAGCGTTGTTAAAAATTGTGACGCATGTTAATGAGAACATTACCACACTGACACTAGGGAGAAAATACCAAATCTACCAAGGGCTACCACCCTGAAGTTGATTATTTTCCCACAACAGCATGTCCCCCAAGTGTTTTATTCCTCTTTTACCATAGCAATTTACCAACAATTAAAATTTTTTCCAATTGAATGAAAGACATCATACTTTTTATCCATTTATGAAGTTAGTTCCTGTTCTCACTTATGTTATAGCAGCTATAAACGGTCATACCCTCACCAGCCTCTCTCTCTCTCTCTCTCTCTCTCTCTCTCTCTAAGACTCCTCTTGCGGCTTTGTTATAAAGTGCTGACACTGGAGACTCCTTCCGTAAACGTTAAATAAACATCTCGTTTGTTATAAGCAGAACCGTACAAGTCACTGTGAATGATCTGTTGCTATAGAAACCATAACGTATGACTAACCAGAATGCAGAATTTATACTGTAGCTGTGTGGCATAAAGCGACGCTAGAATCTGCACTAACAAAGAAAATGCTAATTTGCCACTTCCAGCTTTCATTCATTTTCAGCATTTCTTTTTTAAACGAGTTGAAGGTCGAGTAAACGATGCGTCCATCACTGTCCTCTCACTGTCTCCAACCATCAATCCTTCCTTCTCTACCTCCTCCCACACGCCTCTTTATATCCTCACTGATGAATAATTAAGCAAAATGGCACGTGATTACACAACAATTACTCTCAACACCTTAAAAAATTCAAAGGGCTCCTCATGAAACATTAAGACGGCCGAGTTTTCATTAGCGTGAAGCTCGAGGGAAAGAGATCTCGCATGACTCGAGCTAAACAGGACAACAGCGCAGAGAGAAGGACGCTCGGCCCCGGCGCTATTCTTAGGGTTTAGCCTACATAAGCGTGTGGATTAAAATGTATGGCGGAGCTTTAAAGGTCATGATACAGTTGGAAAACACAGGAGTCGCATCTTTAAAGGTGTAGATGCATCGATGATGATCACATCGCAGTCGACATTTAATCGACTGATTAAATGTCCTGGATTGTGTCAGGGATTAGAAATGATTGAACCCACATAAACTAAAACATGACTAGAGGAATTATTCTCACAAACTTAACATTAATTATGTTTATTGGAGGTTCTGAGATGATATAACACACACCCAACACATGATCAACAATTCAGTGCAGGGAAGATCGGACAAATCTTTATTATGATATGATTTTTGGTGCGATACAGTATTGTTTAAACAGTATTAGCATTATCAAAAAAGTATTAGCATTCAGCTCTGATACTGACGTGTACACAGGCCACGCCTCCTTCACTGAGACTGACACACAGACCACACCTCCTTCACTGAGACTGACACACAGGCCACACCTCCTTCACTGAGACTGACAGGTACACAGGCCACGCCTCCTTCACTGAGACTGACACACAGGCCACGCCTCCTTCACTGAGACTGACACACAGACCACGCCTCCTTCACTGAGACTGACACACAGACCACGCCTCCTTCACTGAGACTGACACACAGGCCACGCCTCCTTCACTGAGACTGACACACAGGCCACGCCTCCTTCACTGAGACTGACACACACAGGCCACGCCTCCTTCATTGAGACTAACACACACAGGCCTGTTCTGTATGTTGATTGGCTGTCATCGACCAATCAGCGTGTGTTATTCAAATGAACGTCTCACCTCATTTAAAAATAGGGATTTCTTCTCATCGCTGAATTAAAGAAACAACATCTGAAGAAGATCTAAAGCTTCATCTCTCTTTATGGTTTTATTAAAATAGTCTTTTATTTTTTTAACAAATTGCTTTGCTATGCACTTTTAACTGACGTATAATTTCCCTTTTATGTAAAAGTTAGCGAAGCCGCATCCGTTCTGTTTCATCATCAGTTCTGATGAAGCAGCATCTGCTCGGGTGAAGAAACTCCTCTGAAACTTTTCTTCTGTAAAAAAGTAACTTCAGAGTCAGCACAGTCCAATTTGGAGCTTTGGATGTAGAGTAATTGGCCTCATCAGACGTTTCTGCTGAGTTTTCTGTGTTCCCTGCGGCGTAAAGCCGGAGACGACCTGCTGCGAGTTTACCGAGGAGTTACATAAACACGCCGTGAACACTAGCCCTGATCACGCTCAACCACAGAACTCCGCCCCTTTTCTGTTTTTTTTTCCGGGATTGAAGTGTAGGAGTTAGAGGACATCTTGAGGTGATCACTTTTTTTAAAGTGCTTTGCGACTGAAGACTGATGACCTTTAATATCCGCTGAGATAACGAGCCATACACCGGAAAAATCACATCACTGAAAAGTTAATTAGCTAATTACGCTAAATGCAGCTACACGCGATAATCAAAAAGTCATGCAAGCTTTATTCCACTGATTTCATTATTTACATTAATAGGCAGCAAATTTTATACAGATTTAAATATTATGGCTAATATTTGAATTTTATAGGTTGATTATGCTCATAAATTTCATAAACTATTCAAATATTCAAATCATAATTTTAATATCTTAATATTTAAATTAATTTATGATTTGAATATATGAATATTAAATAAGTAAATTAAATATTAATATAACTTAAATATTAAATAATAAATGAATTTAAAATACATTTGATTATTAATGTATTTAATTAATTTAACTTTATTTTACTTTACAGTTTAAAAATTTCCAAAAAATTGCGTAAACCCCGCCCACTAGAAGCTAGCTAGCTAAGATTCACTTTACCTTGAAGAAAAATGAAGAGAAAAGAAACTGAATAAGTAAATCCTGCTTTTTCGTGCTGTTACGGGAAAACGGGTTGGGTATATATATATTTTTTTATAACAGCACCAGAGGATTGTCTGTGAAACGAGTTAGTTCCTGTTGTCACTTACGTTATAGCAGCTATAAACAGTCGTTCCCTCACCAGCCTCTCTTTTTTCTCTCTCTTCAAGTTAATAAGACAAAAACAAAACGCAGCTTGTTATTTTTTGTTACCGTGAAACTGCAAATAAGCGCAAACTTAAAGTTACAGCTTTCCCTCTGACTGTTACAAAGCACTGACGCTGGAGACTCCTTCCATAAATGTTACATAAACACATTTCTCGTTCCCCGTGAATGAGCTGTTACTATAGAAACGATAACGTATCAGAACGATGCATTAATATAAACCTGTGATTCGCAGCTGCACTGTCAGAGCTGCTGTTCTAGAAAATGAATCAACAGCCGAAGTCTTGGAAGTGCTGTATGATGTTATTCAGCGCTCATGACCTCCGTATGACCCCGGCCAGCTCAGAGAGGAATTAATGGGCCAATTTAACGCTCAGGATTTAGCGTTTAATTCGCTGTTCTTCAGTTTAGTGGCCTGTTCGTCTATTGAACTCCCTGCGCTTCGTATTAACACTAAGTCCAAATGAAACGCGTCCTTCTTTTAAACAGAACAGTCTGGCAACCACCAGAGACGGGATGAAGCACTGTAGCACATGGCATGGAGTCAAATGACCTTGTGTACAAACACACACCCACACACATACCCACACACACACACCCACACACGCACACACGCAAAATGGCAAAATGCTGGCAACAAAAACACCAGTTCATTAGCTTCCTCTGGAAATTCAGCACAGTCTTTAGTAAATGTTCATTACCATTTTAATTGGCTGCTTAAAGATATACATAATTATAAGTCCCGTGGCGGGAAAGTGTGTGTTTAAGCACTGTCTTGTTCTGTGAAACAGCTGTACGTTCACTCACACATGAGCGGTTTATCTGTGGCGCCGTATGGAAAAATAGAGGTGAAACAGAAATCTCAGCAGTTCAGAGTTTTCTCTCTCAGCTAAAAACGTCTCATAGCGGAGTGATAACTCCTGCTCGCTAACAGAAACATGCCGTCACGGGCTACTTTTAAAAATAAAAATAAGTCGAGAGTAAATATCAGTATCAGTGGAGAGCCACTGATGCAGCCAGTCATGGTGATGTATAGCTCCTCCATCTTTAATGCCCACGCAGTAAATAAGTAAAAGTGTCCTCGAGACTCCTGTTCAAGATGGTGGCAGATGGAGGAGAAACCCACAGGCAATGGAAAAACAGGCCGGGGTCAAAACAAAACAAGGTCCTAGAAGCTAGATTAAGCTGCAGAACGGCAAAATGTGGCGCAGTTAATCACCGTACGTGTACGTATACGGGTACGTGTACGTACGCAATTCTTCCATACGGCGCTGTGAATCGAAGATACACACAAGCTTGCTTTAAAAATACCATGAGCTTAATGTGCTATTGTGGTTTAATTAGAGATGTGCATCGAAAACACCGCACCACACATCAGCATTCTAGCCTCGTAAACCCACAAACAAGAACAGAAACATTATATTTTTCCATTTGTGTCTTTCATCGTACACTAGCAGTCATGTTGGCTAATGCTGCTGAAATAGCAGGGTTTGATGCGATTTCATATTCTTCTTCATTACTAACATCCATTTTTTAATGATATCATTCATGACTTCAGTGTTTTGTTTAGATCATTTCAATAGACAATTGCGTACTTCTTCATTTTTAATACTTTATTCCGTCTGATGATGAGTGACACTTCAGAAAATAGTCCGCAATATTAAGTTTACATCTCTCTGATTTCTGTCTGATTTCTGATTTAAATCAGAATTAAAGGATGTGTAAAAACATTTACGCACTCTGTCCTCAAAGCCTGATCGCAAGGCTAGCTCCAGTTAAGTAAAACCAATTTTTTTTGTTTTGATAGGAAGAGAATCTAAGGAAAGGCTGAGCTTTTTGAAAATCTGACCTTTGATATTCTGATATTTTGACTGAGGCATTTTTGTGTTGATTTGAGTATACGAGTACTTCAGAAGCTGCTGATGTCCTGGGATTTTCACACACAAAAGTCTCTAAAGTTTACACAGAATGGTGTGGAAAAATAAAAGACAGCAAAAAACAAAAAAAAAACCCATCATCCAGTTCTCCAGGTCTTGTTGATGAAAGAGATCAGAGGAGAATATCCAGACTGGTTTGAGATGACAGTTAGGTTAGGGTAACTCAAATAACCACTCTATGCAACCATAGTGAGCTGAAAAGCATCTCATCATGCACAACATGATGAACCTAAAGGCGGATGTGTTACAACAGCAGGAAACTGAATCAGGATACAGTGGCCACTGAAACTTGAAAAGTTTTTTTTTTTTTTAATCTTTAACTACATATTAGACTAGGAGCGATCAGAACTTATATTAATCTCAACCAGTCTTCACATAACACTTATTAGCTTGCTAACTAATTGCCATACCATATAATAAGATATCCTTGTGTTTGATTTTGGTTTATTTGAAAGTCTAGCCTAGCATCTGACAGAGACTCTAGTTTAGCCAAGACTCAGTCAGATATGAATGATGTACTGTATATGAATCATGTGTGTACGCTAAGCTAATCGGAACACAACAGAGGGGAAAGCTTTTCGTCAAGGAAGGAGAATCATCCATGCAGGACGTCACCACAGAGGGACTGAAGACAATCCGGGAGAGTGTTTCAGCACACACTCGCTCTCTCGCTCATCAGCATTCACCTAGCGCCCTGCAGTCGGACGTCTCGACCCGGACTCACCTCACCCAGGTGGTGGAGATCAGGTGACTCGGTAAAACAGACAGTGACAAACGACGTTCCGCAATCAAGCGTGGAGCGAGAGGAGCGAAGACTCGGACTGCGCCGGGAAAGCAGCGGCGTTTCTTCAAGGCTCGATTCTGATCTGATGGAGTCGAGTGTGTGAAATATTGCAATATTACAGTCACGGCTTGTCGTCTGGAACGTAGAGAACCTTTGGCTCCTTTGAGATATACCTGTCTGAGTAAACTGACATCTTCGGATTGAAAGTTTTACTCTGTAAACCATTTTTCAGGGTTAGCAGGTGACAAGTCACTTGTCGTTTGTCTCTTGTGGGCGTGTAACGACAGCTACTCTTGTCACATATGGGCGTGGCCTGTCCAGTTTTTATTTTAGCTCCAATGACAAACAGCAGTAGCTGTATACATGTATATAAAACTTCTACAGCTAACTAGTTAAACACGAATTAAATAACGCAGTGGATGTAGGATCTACATGCTCAAGATTAGATTAGATCAGATTAGATTAGCAAAGTAAACTAACTGCACTAGCTACGTACGATCTCTCCTACTTCCTTCCAAGCTTTATTGTTCTTCGTAATGTCTCTATATACATTTAATAAGAGGATGTATATGACAGGATAAGATGAAATCATGCTTATAGATAACAATTCTCTTCCATTTTTCTAAGTCAAACTGAAATTGGGAATTAATAGCAGGTAGGAAGTAAAGTTGTGACTGAAGAATCATCGAGTGGTGCTTTACAGAGTCGTAACTAATTTGCATAGAATTAACTGAGAGAAATATCTCAGTTCAAAATGTCAAAAAAAATCATGGCTCTGTGTCGTGCACGTACGTAGAAAATTCTGTGTGCGTGTGGGTTTCCTCCCGGTTTTCCGGTTTTCTCCAACCTCCCAAAACATGGCGGAATCTAAATCTACACTGCTGTATACAATTCAAATGAATGTCAACGTTTATTGTGATGTTTTTTTCGTTAGCTTAATTATAATAAGTGCATTTGTTAGCGTGTTTACAGTAGCTACAGTGTGCTACTCTATTAGCAGTTACAGTAATTACCGCTAGCTAATTCGCACTAATAAATCACATTAGATCCTATAGCACTTTTTACGCCTACGTCACTAGGCAGTGGTGGTGGAGGAATTATGTATTTTAGTCTGTCTGCGCATCCGTCCGAGATTTTCGTTAGCGCGATATCTCAAGAATGAGTGGGTGAATGTTTGTAGGATATATCTGGAGTTATCTCTGTAACCAGCAGATGAACGGATTAGATCTTGGAATCAAGGTCACGGCAAGGTCACATGTCTGATGTTTTTGTTTTTCTTCAACATCTTCCTTCCTGTTTGTCGTATATTTTAAGGATATTTAGTAATATTTAGTTAGTAACAAGAAGGACTAGACTTGTTCGTGGAGGAGGCGTCTCCATCCACACCATCGGCGTCTACTTGTCCTGCTTGTTTTTTGTTTTTTTTTATCTTTTACGTGAAATAAAAATGGCTGGTACATTAATGTGAGTCATTTTTTCGACCTGGACTTTTGTCTGGAAGATGCGATAATAGGCTGTCTAATGCATTACTCCCTACAGGTTTAAAATCACGAGCTTCCTTGCAGAAGGATGAGATTTTATTTAGATATAAAACCCTTTAAGAAGAAACCAAACCAGGATTTTATTCAATTTACTCCTTTTGGCAGAGAATCTATTGTTGACGGATGCTGAGGAACAGATCCCTAATGGAATCATTTGTCCTGCTGTCCGGCTGCTTTGTTTTAAAAAGCTTTCGTCTTCCCTTTGCTTTTCCACGGCTCTCTATCAGCAGATGGATCTCCGGATGGCCTACAGGGAAGAGCTGCTGAACCCAGAATCGGCGCAGACGCCCGGGAATATTATATTTATTAACCCCCCAAAAACAAGCATATGGCCGGACGCATGTAAATTTATATACGCTGAGCTTTTAACAGAACGGAGAGATGGGAGGCGACGTGTTTCTTTTGGAAGACATGAAGGAAGTCCAGCTCATAGATAGACAGATAATTCCTGCAAGCCAAAAAAATTAAAAAGGCTGTAGTCCATAAAAATTAATGTCCTGCAAAATGTAAAAAAAAAATTATTACAAAATCAAATTTACACTATAGTCAAAAAAACCACTGTTATTTTTTCTTTCTTTCTTTTTATTATCTTTTTTTGTTTTTTTTTATTATTGCATTTTCTTTATACTACTGGGTCCTTCCTTCCTTCTCTCCTTTCTTTTATTTATTCATTTCTCATTTCTTAAGTTCTCCCTTGATTCTTTTTCTCATACTCAATTCTTTTTCTTTCCTTCTTTTATTGTTTTTTTATCACATTTTTATACTATTTGTTCCTTTCTTCTCTTCTCTTCTCTTCTCCATTTTTGTTTATCTTATTGGTTCCTTCCTTCGCTCCTTTCTTTTATTTATTCATTTCTCATTTCTTATGTTCTCCCTTCATTCTTTTTCTCATACTCTTAATTCTTTCTTTCTTTCCACATGAAATAAACCTTTTTCTTGCTCCTCCTCTTCATATCTGCATCAAGCACATGGGCAGAAGCATGTTGTAAATTTATATACTCTGAGCTTTGGACCAGAACGGAGTGATGGCATGTGATGCGTTTCTTTTGGAAGACAGGAAGGAAGGAACTCCGGCTGCAGACGACTTTGAAGGGCAAGAGGAAACTGTAGTAGAGGAATTAAACGGTTCACTTGTTGATTTAATCAAAACACGCTGAGAAGAGCTCGGCCCCACCGCTGAGCAATAAGCATCCCATGTGCCGTGTTTCCCGCTCGGGGAATTCCCAATAACCTTCAGAGCTGGAATTTCAGGAATGTGCCACTGAAACAATCACACTGTTGTAGTTGTACTTCAGCTCACTCATTTTATTCCCATTATCATTAAATAAACATCTTGCCAGCTAGCCCTCTCCCAATAAACTGAAATTATGAAATGGATCAAAGCTTCTGCCTGGAGAAAGGAAAAATCCTCCTGCCTCTTTCGCTTCCTCCTGGGACCCGTAAGGCTTTTCAATCAATTAAATGCAGTATAGCGGCAGCGAAATCGCTCCGTCAGCAACCTACAGCTCTCTCCGGCACACGAGAGCCATAAAGATAAAGAACAGAACGAAACAGAAGAGTTCAGAATGATCTGTCATGTAAATCACTAGCGCACATTTACGTGAATGTAAAGAATTAAAGCGGGAGAAAGAATTTACTAGGAAACATGACATTGCAAAGACAATGAATGAATGAATGAATGAAAGAATGAATGAATGAATGAATAGCCGCTGTTAAAGAATTAAAAAGGTCTATAGTGTGTAACTCTGTAAAGCAAATATACGGAAAATATAAAGAATTAAGGAGGAATTTAGTAGGAACCCCTTGTTTACCCCTTGCTAAACAAGCAAGCAAACAAACAAACAAATAAACAACTCCTACAAGCCAGAATGTTTTTTTTTTAAAAAGGCTGTAGTCTATCAAAATTATTATCCTGCAAAATGTAAAAAAAAAAATTGCTCAAGAACTAATTACAAATGTGCAATGAAAAACACCACAGTTTCTTTCTTTCTTTCTTTCTTTCTTTTTAATATTGTTTTTTACACTATTGGTTCCTTTTTTTCTTTCTTTTTTCTTTTCTTTCTTTCTTTAATCCTTCCTTTTTTCTTTCTTCTCTTCTCTTCCCCTCTCCAGTTTTCTTTACATCATTGGTTCCTTCCTTCCCTCCTTTCTTTTATTTATTCATTTCTCATTTCTTATGGTCTCCCCTTCCTTTTCTCATACCCTTAATTCTTCCTTCCTTCCTTCCTTCCTTCCTTCAATCCTTCCTTTTTTCTTTCTTTCTTTCTCTCTTTCTCTCTGTGCATTTATGGCCTTCCTTTCTTTTTCACATGCTCACTCTCGCCCACATGAAAGCAAACCTTTTTGTTGCTCCTCCTCTTCCTCTCTGTATTTCTGTATCTGTTTAGAGCAGATAATCTGTTCATTCTGAATAATAATATTTGTATTGGCTTACATCCCTACAAGGCACTGGATATGTAGAAGAGGGATTTATGTACACACACACACACACACACACACACACACCCGTTCATGTGATATGAGTGCAGTGTGTGTAGAAGACAGTGGTTCTGCTCAGTGCTGCTCCTCAGAGCCGAGGCAGTGTATCAGTGAGTGTGGCGAGCAGGTAGGTAGGTAAGTGTACTCCGACTCATTCTTAAAGCTTATTTCTGGGTGTAAAATGAGACGGATATATCCGAGCATCCTGCCGTGTATCCTCTGATCATCCGTAGGCTTTAACTGAACTTAAAAGGAATTTTTAACACATCCCGAAGCGAGTGTGTATGAATACCGTAACCTCGGAAATGAAGTTCAGCAAAGCGAGAAGCGAGCCCGTCTGCTTTACTGAACAAAAGAGACGAATAACGGCTCTGACACATCGCAGATAACACTCTCACACACACACACACACATACACACACATACACACACACACACTCCTCAAATATAAGGATTTCTTAGAGGGAGAAAGACTTTTTTCCCATTTTCTGTGAGAGCCCTGCTGTCAGATTTAAGATGGTAATAATGGAATCTCACAGCAAGCCCTAGGAGAAAGTTTGACTTCGCAGAGAGACGAGTGGAATATGAATTAGCAGAATGAGATTTTTACACACACACATACACACACACACACACACACACACAAAATCAATCTGAGAGCTGGACAGATGATTGACGAAATGGTGCGTCCCAAAACAACGAGTTCAGCCTTCAGCCAAAGAGACGAAATGAAGACAAAACAACGTCTAGCCAATTTACAAACACTCCAGGCCTGTGTGTGTGTGTGTGTGTGTGTGTGTTTTCGCAGAAATCTACCGCCTTTGTATCATTGCCTTTCTTTGCGTTTCTGTCACCGCGGGAGCAGATTAAAGTTATTCACGCCTCGTTTCATCTGAACAACTCTCATTCATGGGCCGGGATGAGAAGAGGAGGAATAACGCAAACTCTCAGCAGCCGGGTTTCCTGCGCTCCGGGCACGGAGACGCTGCTCCATTTCAGGAAGGGAAAAAAAACTCAGAGAATAATACGTACCGTCAGAGACATGACATAAGAAGCATGCTTCCTGAGGAGTTTCAGCTTCAGAGGTCAAGGGAGAATAAACACACACACACACACACACACACTGTTCTATTAATTATATGTGATTTTTACAACAACAACAATAATAATAACATAGTCTCTCTATATGTGATTCTGTCTCTCTCTCTCCATCTTTCATCTTGTCTATTTGTCTCTCTCTCTCTCTTTCATCCTCTCTCTCTCCCTCTCATCTTTCTCCCCATACTTCACCGTCTGCTCTATCTATCTATCTGTCTGTCTCCCCTGTCTCTCTCTCTCTCTTTCTGTATTTCATCCTGCCTCTCTCTCTCTCCCCTGTCTATCTCTGTCTGCCTCTTTCATCCTGTCTGTCTATCTATCTATCTATCTATCTATCTATCTCTCACCCTCTTTCTCTCTCTCATCCTGTTGATCTGACACTCTCTCCGTATTTAATTCTATTTGTCTCTCATCTTCCCTATTCCATCCTGTCTCTCTCCTATTTCATCCTCTCCTTCTCTCTCTCCCTCTTGTTCTCTCTCTCATCCTCTCATCTGTCTCTCTCTCTCCCTCTATAATCCTAGCTGTCTCTCTCTTTCCCTGTTCCATTCTGTCTCTCTCTCCTATTTTGTCCTCTCTTCCTCTCCCTCACTCTCTCTCTCACCCTGTCAATCTGTGTCTCTCCCTCTATAATCCTAGCTCTCTCTCTCTTTCCCTGTTCCATTCTGTCTTTCTCTCTCCTATTTTGTCCTCTCTTCTTCTCCCTCACTCTCTCTCTCACCCTGTCAATCTCACTCTCCCTCTTTAATCCTAGCTGTCTCTCTCTTTCCCTATTCCATTCTGTCTCTCTCTCTCTCTTATTTTGTCCTCTCTTCCTCTCCCTCACACACTCTCTCTCTCTCTTTCTCTCTCTCTCTCCCTCTGTTTTATTGCCTGGCAGAGTGCTGCATGGTGCTGAATGCAGAACAGCGGAACCAGACAACATGGAGAGTGTGAATGTAAACAGCTGACGCTCCATCCAGCCGTAACACGCTGGCACACTCGTTCGCTCTGTCTTTTTTTTCCCTTCCATTCCTTTCTTTTCCCGTTTCCGCTTCTTTAATTCCACAGATCCACCAGTGTTACCAGCTTAATCTGCTTTTAATTAACGGTGAAAAAAAAGATCTCATCGCTTATAAAACAGTGAACAGGAACGTGGAAGCAGGGGAGGAGGGGTGAGAAATCGGGGAGAAAGAGAACAAGTGGAGAGGTTGTTCAGCCAGAGGAACTGAAACAAATAAAACAACCACACACACACACACACACACAGCCTTGCAGCAATGGAGAAAATGAAGGGAAGTGAATGGAGATGGCAAAATTCCAAGAGTGAAAACCAATCATGCCCAGTTGCACTCTGTTAGAATGAGGTACTTTCAATTATACTCAAGTTTCTATACAAAATGCTAAAAAATACCTCAAATAAAACACCTCAGAGACAAAAAGATCCCAGAACAATGTTTAATTTATTTGTGCATTTCCATTTGATTGTTATTCTGGCACAGATGCTGTGATCATAGCTGCAACTAAAGCCCTATTCGGACGAGATTAGTTTTCCATGCGATGTGTAATCTGTAATGTAACTATTATCTGGGATTTTAGTCAGTTTTCTTCGGAATGTTTATGACTGTCCGGAATTATTACAGCGTATTTTACCTTACGTACTATTCGGATGGGATTAGTTTTCCAGACATATCTCTGTTAAGCATAACTGATCTTTGTCACAGAAAGATGGGCGTGTCTTCATGATGTCACATTAAAATTTCCATGCATGCTACACACACCCCATTTTAATACAAACTGCAATCGCAATTGTCTTTCTATTTATACTGTATACTGTTATTCTTTTCTTTCTATACAGCTATATTTCACTATATATGCTCACTACACAGTATAACCCTCTGGCATTGTAAATCGTATATAGTGCTCTATACACTCAGTAAGATTTCATTTAAGGTCTCCAAAGTGCCTGTTGGAAATTGTGGCATCTAATATCCCTTTTAAGATGAACACTTTGTTTATAACTAATTATTAAATTAATAATCAATCATTATTTATTATTGACCCCTGTTTCTACACCAAGTGAGGCAAGAGTCACTTGGCCATCTTGGGATCTTAAACAAATAAATGTGGAGATTTTTGGCTTTCGACTGCATTTGAGGAGTGAAATTTATTCTGACAGACCTCATGTGTAATATTCACTTTGGATGCATAAATATCCCAGCATTGGCAGTTCAGTTGTAGGTCTCATCTGCCATGTTCGAGACCCAGGTCCAGTTCACAAATACACACAAACACACACACACACACACACACACCGCTTGGCAGAGATAGCTTAGTGGTTAAGATTCTGTGATCAGAAGGTTACAAGTTCAAATCCCACGACTGCCAGAAAGCCACTGGCAGGCTCCTGATCCAAGTCCTTAGCCTCCAGCTGCTCAGCTACGCTTGGACTGGATTCTGCCTCACTGGATAAAAGCATCTGCCAAAAGACTACATGCGATGCAGGAGTAGACTATATTAAGAAGGAGATGGAAATGTGATGGCAGCAAAAGCTGCCAAAGCCATCAGAAAAGAAAGAAAGTGACAGAGGGATTTAAAACTAAAATCACAGCCAAATCATTTCCTCACCAGTTAAAGCCACCAGGATTCAGAGGAACTGGCGGAAAGACAAGAGAGTAAGGATGGTGCTCAATCCAAAGCTGTGCTAACTATGAAACCTTCACGTTGCATTCCTGGTCTGTACCTCTGACAGTTCCTAATATTTAGCCAGCTGGCCAATGAAATACCAATTTGTCCAATTTGTAGGAGTTCTAACATCCAAGAGTGATTTACTTGGATTTTTTAAATTAATTAATTTAGAATTAAACTACAGGTTGTAACTCTTACCTTAGCCAAAATTAAATCATTCAGTACTATGGAACTAGAGATTTTGGGAGATCCTGAAAAACAGAGAACTAGAGAAACAGGGAAATGAAGAATCTCAAAAACCACGGACCTAGGTAACCAAGGAACTAGGAACCAGAGACCCATGGAACCAAGGAAACAGAAACCCAGCTAATCAATTACTTGGAAACAAGGTATTTAGCAAACCAAGGACACCAAGAAACCAGAGAGCCAGGGATCTAAGTAACCATGAACTAGGAAACCATGGAAAAGAGATAGACGTCTATGAACCACAGAGACTTAGGGATCTAGTGAAGCAAGGAAACCAAGAAGCTGGGGAGATAGAGACTTGAAAACCAAGGAAACAGGGAAGCAGCAACTTATTAAATCAAGGAAACCAATGAGCCAGGTACTACGTAATGAGGAAATTAATAAGCCAGAGATCTATAGAAGCAAGGTAATGAAGGAACTAGAGAACCGCAGACCTAGGTAAACAGGGGAATATGAAACCAGAGACCAATGGAACCAGCAAAATCAAATAGACCATAGAGACAGGGACCTAGGTAACCAAGGAAATAAGAAACAATATACCCATGGAACCAAGGAAACCATGGAACCAGACAGCCAGGGACCTAGTTAACCAAAGAACTGTGAAACCAGATACCTATGGAACCAACAAAACATCCAGAGAGCCTAGGACTTAGGTAACCAAGCAACTATGGAATTGGAGACCTAAGGAACCAAAAAATCAAGGAACCATAGGGCCATGGACATAGGTAACAAAGGAAATAAGAAATTAAACACCTATATAACCAAGGAAGCCAAGGAACCAGAGGTCTTGGTAATAAAATAATTGAGAATCCAGATACAATAGAACCATGCTAACCAAGGAACCAGAGAGAAATAAGGAACCACCGACCTAGGTAACTAAGGAAGTTGGTAATGGGGAACTTAGTAAACCAAGGGACCCAAGGAATCAGACAGCCAGGGTAACAACACCTTTATCTAGAACAAACACCTAAACTTACATCACCAAACCTAAAATATAATTTCACTGACCTGAACAACTATGGGAAACATAACAAAATAGTAATGCATTGTTATTTGTTAATAGTATTGTTATTTTTCTTCTTCATGCTGAGCCTCACGCTGAGGCTGTTTACACGCTTCTTACCTTTCATGCCGAACTTGGAGCGCCTGCCATATTTGTTAATGAGGACAAACATGATGAGGAGGAGGACACAGGCAAAGCCAGCCAAGCCCACTGCGATCGACACCTAGAAACACAAACATACATAAACACACTTTAATGCTTTTTTTTATCCGCACTACCACATATCATGATCCAAGTTTTATGGATGTAAATTATTCTAATTATCCAAAGAAAAGTCTCAAGAGTGCATGAAACAATGACAATAACGATGGTTATTTTATTCAAATTATAGTCAACCCCATCTCATAGACAATACACAATCACATATGAGAAATTAATCAGATTTTTATGGAGAAATAAAGCATCTTGCACATATACATCTATAAGAAGAAGCATAAACTCCCACACAAGCACTGAGGAACTAGACAAACCTCTGCTCTACATGACCGATGCAGAATGTTTTTCATTGTTTATTTCTCTGTAACACAAGAGTTGGGGGCGGCTGGGTTACATTTAAATTTATTTGTTTTTTTCAGAAGCTTTTATCCAAACAAGCTTACAAGTGAGTCAGAGCCCTCTCTGAGATCTGCAGTTAAGGTCCTTGCCCAAGAGTCCAATAGTAGTAAACCTCCTGATCAAATTAGTCATAAATTGTGAAAATTCATAGCAGATGAGGTCATCACCAGCAAGTCCGTGCTCTTATTCAAAACACAAGGCCACAAGTCAAACACCAGAACCACCAGAACAAAATAAAATAATACTAGAGAACCAGAAAAGTATACAACAAAAGAACTATGAAATTATCAAAGGAAAAAGGAAACGAAGGAATGACGAATTCAGGGAAATATGTAACTGGGGTGCAGGAAGAAACTAAACCAGGGATTTGTGAAACCATGAAATTAGGGAGCAATATAACTAAAAACAAAGGATTTAAGAAAACATGAAACTAAAGAGAACCAGGTATTCATCCAGAGAACTACAACACCTGAAAGCCATGAACCTAGCTAACTAAGGAATCAGAAAGGATGGAACTAGGAAGCAAGTGAATCAAGAAACCAGGAAAATATGATACAGAAGAACTACATCTCGTAAATTGCAAAGAAAACAAGAAAAGAGGGAACCTGGGGACTAGGGTAGCACTTTTCCACTGGCTTGGCTTGTTAAATTATCCAGAAACGTCCATGTTGTCATTAATGCCACTGTCATGGAAGCCAAGCTGGACTGAAGTACCCATGCTGAATTTGGTTACGCTTCCATGTGAGCCAAGCAGGGACATGTGGGTGGAGCTAAAATAGTGCAGACTATCCATTGGTCAAGCACATTCGCACAATCGTCCTGATTAAAGTCCGAAGTTACTTCTCTACCAACAAACGATCTTCACTAGAAGGCTAGTATAGTGAAAGTCTGCCTGTTATTTACTCTTTTAAAAGCCTGTCTCTTTCTGGCTGATTTAGGGATTTAAGAAAACAGACATGCAGAACATACATAAAGATCCATGGAACCAGAGAACTAGGGAACCAACAATCTATGGATTTGAGAAAGGAACGAAGCAGGAACAAAGGAACTAGGAAAGTGGAGAAACAGAAAACTATCTAGGAAGGAACTATAGATCAACGAACCAACTAAAGAATGGAAGTCGGAGACAAGGTAAATAGAAAACTAGGGATTTGGGAAAACAGGGAATTTTATCAGACTGACAAACTATGGATCAGCTAAATAATGGAGGTATGGAACTAAGAAAACAGGAAATTAGGGGAAACAGTAAACTGTGTAACTAGGAACCTAGGAGGGAATTATGAAACACGGAACCGAGGAACTATATAAATGTGGAACACAAGAACCAGGAATCTAGGGAACCAAGGAACCTGGGAAACCATTACACAAGTGCAAAACTGAGCATTTGAGGACACAATAAAGTCTCGTTTTTAATTTGTCAAAGCGTATTCACAAACCTTAAAGATACAATTTATTATGCATGACATAAAAGTTCATATGATGGACTTTAAAGCCTTTAGTCACTTTTTGACCTTTCACACTAACACAAGACAACCCGAGGTCATGTATCCAGGCTAAGATTTGTCCTAAAATGAAACAACGAGGAGTGTTTTAATCAAGAATTCCCTTCAACAGTGTAATTTGTTCCAAGACCATGGCTTAATCTGTGTCCAGAATGGCTCTGAGTCACGGCGTAATCCTGTGCAAAAACAAATCGAAAAATAAATGGAAGGTAAAAAAAAAACAAAAATGCAATGCAGAGAGTGCATCATCATCTCACAGAAAGACTGAAATAAGCGTACACGTTCAGAACGATAAGGCTAACAGTGACAGGATTTCTGCCCAAAGGACCGTATTACTAAACACACACACACACACACACACACACACACAGTGAGAGTGTGAGAGGATTAGCCCGACTTCCAGACCGTTTCTATAAAGACATTTTCATGCTTCAGTCCGTGGACAAACAAGATTTAACGAACTTTCCCTCCACGGTTGATCGAGCGGCAAAGTGGCATGCAACTTTTATTACTCGAATATTTCTTTTCCATAAACAGACTTTAATAAGACGTCTGGTATATTCAGATTGCAGCTGCAAACATAAAATCAGACAGAATAAATATTTCTCTCACTCAAAGAAACATTACGGATTTGGAGAGATATTCTGCACATCCATCTGGATCTTTTAAAATTTGATTTATTTATTAATTTATTTTGCCTTTTATGTGTTTTGTATCGCCTTTGATCCGGTAATCATGAACATTGTATTATAAGAGTATCCTATTTCCACTTCACGCAGGAGAAGCTAAGAAAAAAAAATCCTCACTTTAGCAGATTTACGACGTGCAAACATGTCCTTGCTCGAGCACAAAGACAAACAAATCAGCTAAGCTTTTGGCTAAACATTGCCCTGACAACACAGAATAAAGTGTAAAAATCCCAAGTCAAATAAAAGCAGACAAAAAACCTGCAATAAAGCCATCCGAAGAAAAAAGCGCTCTCTATAATTAAGACCTCCAAACGCTCAGAGGCTCGGCTCCCCGAACGCCTTGCTATTAAAAACCTCCCTAATCTCTATCTAGCCAATTACAACACAGCCATGAGCTAAATTACATTTTTAAGAAGCCGTAAAACACGCAGGCTACAAAAGGACGACGGAGAGAAAAATGAAAGGAAGCTATAAAGAGGATTAAAGTAGCTCAAGTTTAAAAGTCCCTCTCTGGGTTTATCCCTGTACCTGCTTGATTTTTTTATGTCCTGCAAAGCCAAAAAAGACACAATGCTTCTCCATATATATATAAAACAAATTTAGTGCTATACAATTCCCACACGCTAGCTCCGCCCCCCTCACCAATTACTGATATTGGATGTCATTATGTGGAGAACGTTAAATTTTATGAAAGCTAAAGACATTAATATAAACCTGTGATTTGCAGCTGCACTACTGTCAGAGCTGCTGTTCTAGAAAATTAATCAACACTTCTGACCAATCACAGCTCAGCAGCGCTGTGGGGCAGTGGGCAGTAACGTTTTTTGGGGACGGTCAGAGGACATCCTGAGGACGCCACTTATTTTAACTGTGTGAAAGTTAAGATTTTTGAATTCATCCTCAGTCGTGTATATTTATTAAATTTATATTAATAAAGGAACGTCTCAGACATTTGGAGCTGGAGATCATGACGTAAAATAAGAGAATAAAACTCAAGCCCAGAACTCAGATCTCATTCCAAAAACATAAATAATAGAATATTTACATTTTTATTCAGAATTCAGAATAAATGTTAAATGTTAATGAGCGCACTCTCACCCCGAACGTGTCCTCTTCAGGCCGGTGTGTAACGGCGATGGTGGGAGTCAGACTCGGACTCACAGGAGAGTGAGCTGAGGGGTGAACTGTGAACAAAGCACACACACACACACACACACACACACACACACCATCATCATCATCAGTCTACACATACATTTACACAAACTGTGTAATATATACTGTATCCAACTATCTGTCCATGCGTCTGTCTGTCTGTCTGTCTGTCTGTCCATCTATCCACCTGTCTGTCTATCTGTATAACCAATTATCTGTCTATGCAACTATCTGTCTGTCTGTGTATCCAACTATGTGTCTATCCATCTGTCTATCCATCTGTCTCTCTGTCTGTCTGTCTTTCTATCTGTGTATCCAACTATCTGTGTATTCACCTGTCTGTCTATCTGTGTATCAAATTATCTGTCTATCCAACTATCTCTCTATCCAACTAGCTGTCTATCCACTTGTCTGTCTGTCCAACTATCTGTCTATCCACCTGTCTGTCTTTTCATCTGTGTATCCAACTATCTGTCTATCTACCTGTCTGTCTATCTGTGTATCCAACTATCTCTCTATCCATCTGTCTGTCTATCTGTGTATCCAACTATCTCTCTATCCATCTGTCTATCTGTGTATACAACTATCTGTCTATCCATCTGTCTGTCTATCTGTGTATCCAACTATCTGTCTATCTACCTGTCTGTCTATCTGTGTATCCAACTATCTCTCTATCCATCTGTCTGTCTATCTGTGTATCCAACTATCTGTCTATCCACCTGTCTGTCT
>CM040460.1:29511794-29539232 GCA_022758105.1 Pangasianodon gigas | reverse complement strand
CACAGAGAAATGTAAGACAGAGACGTCAGAGCAAGACGTCAGAGCGAGACGTCAGAATGAGATGGCAGAGAGACAAGTCAGAGTGAGATGTCAGAGGGAGACATCAGAGGGAGACGTCAGAGAGAGACCTTGGAGTGAGATGTCAGAGGGAGGTGTCAGAAAGACATGTCAGAGGGAGACATTAGAGAGACGTCAGAGCGAGACGTCAGAGCAAGATGTCAGAGTGAGACGTTAGAGCGAGAAATCAGAGAGAGACGTCAGAGAGAGACAGAGAGAGAGAGACGTCAGAGGGAGAAATCACAGAGAAACGTAAGACAGAGACGTCAGAGGGAGACGTCAGAGGGAGATGTCAGAGGGAGAAGACACAGAGAAACGTAAGAGAGAGACATTAGAGAGAAATGTCAGAGGGAGAAGTCGCAGAGAGACGTAAGAGAGAGAGAGACATTAGAGAGAAATGTCAGAGGGAGAAGTCGCAGAGAGACGTAAGAGAGAGAGAGACATTAGAGAGAAATGTCAGAGGGAGGCATCAGAGAGACGTCAAAGTGAAGTTCTGTTTGTTTCTATTTTTAAGGTATAGTACAATCATAATACAGTTATAATATAGTGCATATTCCCTCTGCCCTGTCAATCACTGTGACATTAGCAAATCATGGGCATCTGTCAGCTCATGTATGTGGAAGAGGGCAGACAGCGCTTTCCTCCACGTGTGTTACACCACCCTGTGATGCAACACGGCTTTACGTGTCTCAGGGGAAGCACGTGTTAGCCTTTAAAATAAAATGAAATAAAATCAAATAAAAAATACACTTTTTTAGGTAGGAAAAAATAATAACCAACTAACTAAACAAATAAATAAAGTACTACTACTAATATTAATACTAATAATAATACTAATAATAATACTAATAGTGTTTAGAGTACCGCAGTGGGAGATGTTGAGCAGCTGGAGAGGGATCTGACTGAAGCCTGTGTTACAGAAGAGCTGCTGGTTGTGGAGACCTGCTTCTCCTCTCTGCTGCCACAGCTGGATCCACCGAATCTCACAGCTGCAGTTAAACACCACGCCCTCTAACCTCCTGCAAACACACACACGCGCACACACACACACACACACACACACACACACACCACACAGCGGGAGTCAGAGCTCAGAGTCAGCTGTTCACACACACACACACACTCACACTGTTCGCCAGGAAATTAGTATCCACTTAGAGAGAGAGACAGAGACAGATAGACAGATGAAGAAACATGAAGACAGAAAGAGATGGAAGAGAGAAAGAAACATACAGGGAGCAAGAGAGAGAGAGAGAGAGAGAGAGAGAGAGAGACCAACAGGTAGAGAGACAGACATAGCGAAAGAGTGACTAAGGGGAAAAAAACTAAACCTGACAATTATACAATTAGAGAGAGAGAGAGAGAGAGAGAGAGAGAGAGATAGACAGATAGACAGATATGGAGTAAGAGAGAGAAACAATGAGATATGCAAAGACAGAGATAGCAACATTAACAGGACAAAAACTAAATCCGGCATTTAGAGCATTGGCAGATGTGTACAGTTTGACGCAATGAAAGTAGCATCAATATTATTGTACGTGTGTGTGCATGTGTATGTGTGTGTGTGTGTGTGTGCATGTGTATGTGTGTATGTGTGTGTGTGTGTGTGATTTACTTCTTTCATCTTTAATGATGTCATTTGTTTGATTAAATATAAGATTGCGTGGTGATTTAGCGTCTTTGTTGGTTAACGAAGCTAATCTGTGCCGCACTGAATATCGAGGCTGGAGCAGCTCCATCAACAGCAGACTGTGTGTGTGTGTGTGTGTGTGTGTGTGTGTTTGGATATTAGCCTCTTCCTGTCCTCTGTGTTCAGTGAGTCGAGTGCCAGGTTCTCCACAGTGCCTGGCATTCGCTGTGTACGGAACAGAAAACTCTCGCTTTGTCTCAGACTGCTGTGTGTAGAATATTCTGGACTCGCCGCCTGCAGCGCTCTGATTGGCCATGCTCAATATTTATACACACAGATGTTTTATTGTGCTTTCTGTGTTGCTGATAAAAGAAAAGAGCCAAATTTTATCCTGTTTGTTCCATAAAAACAAAACAAAAAGGGCAAAAAAATGGATTTGACATAAATAATCATTCTGACAATCTTTTTTCCTGGAAAAAATTATCATAAAAATAATATTAATATCAGCATGCGTAATAAATGGCCGAAACATGACAGGGATTAACGTCATGCGATCCGAACTCTGCATGACCCAAAGAATAGGATAATAGTGGAATCACATCTCATGTTGCGCTGTGGAGTTATTATTGGAAACTTATGTCCAGATCCTACTGGGGTGCTGGATATTCACCCGAGACTGTCCTCTATCACTCCGCCAAACTTCAGAAAAAAGTGTACAAAGTGTTCAATTTACAGCCATTGACATTACAGTAGGGTGGCTACATACCTCAAGTGCTTGGGCCCCTAATAATAATAATAATAATAATAATAATAATAATTAGAAGAAGAAGAAGAGGCATAAAAATAATAAATTGCTACCATTTCATTAAATTTAAAATCAGTAAATGCAGTATTTTTAGTTCACAATTTAATGTTTCTGCCCACGATTTGGTTTATTTTTGTTCATCTAAAGAAACTGTGTGTGTGTGTGTGTGTGTTTTAAATAGACCCATTTAAAGAAATTAAATCTATGTGTAACAGTCCTCCTACAGTTCTACTGTGGGCGGTAATAGCGATAAATCTCACACCATCACGCTAACACTTTAATTAAACACGTCTATCTATAGACACCAGCGTCCATGACGGAGACTCGTGAACTCCACTTCACCTGGAAGCTGCTCGGTCGGGAGATCACGAAATGTGGAAAAACCGAAATGTGGAAAACTTTAATTAGAAAGATAGATAGAAAGAAAGAAAGAAAGAAAGAAAGACAGACAGACAATCAGCTGGATGAACAGATAGATAGATAGACAGACAGATAGACAGACAGACGAATGGATGGATAGATAAAAAAGACATAAGAAAATAGAGCAGATAAAAGGTAAGAAGAAATGTATTTAGTTAGATGGAGGGGTCGAAAGAAAGAAAGAAAGAAAGAAAGAAAGAAAGAAAGAAAGAAGTAGGATGGATAGATGGATGGATAGATAGACGAATGGATGGATATAGGACGTAAGAAGAAAACTGCAGATAAAGGGTAGAAGAAATGACAACTATATAGTAGATGGAGGGATAAAAAAATCATGATGTAGGTGGATTGGACAGAAGAAAGAAAGAAAGAAAGAAAGATGGATTGATGGATGGATAGATAGAAAGGACATAAGCAAAAACCACAGAACAATGGGTAGAAGAAACAACAACCACAAAGGAAGAGGGATGGGGAAAGAAAGAAAGAAAGAAAGAAAGAAAGAAAGAAAGATCAGATCTTTGTCGTTGCAGTGGCAGTGAAATGAAAATGGGAAAAAGATTAAGCAGACCAGTAGGGGGCGCTCAGATGGAGAAGCGTTACGGAAAATAAAACACCTGCTTCATCAATACGAGTTACATTTTAAAGTAGAAATCGATAATTATCTTAAAGCAGACAATATTTACGGAAGAAAGGATCCAGAAAATGTGGATATTTATTAATAACACACGAGAACGCTAGCTGTTATCTTCATCCACACGCAGAGAGATGGTACAGTGAGGAGAAAAAGAAATAAAAGCAACACTCATCCTCACAGCATCGTGACACTCTTCTGCAATAAAGCAGCGTGACTCGGTCCACTCGGGCTTTAGTGTCTTTGATGAGTCCGGATGAAAGGAGAAGAAAAGCAGTTCATCCTCCTCTTAAAGCTAAATTAGCATGGCTAAGACTCTGAGCAGAGACGTGCTGCGATTCTCCAGAAAGGTTTTAGTTAAAAGTTAAAAAATTTCACATCACAAACAACCATCACATGCTGCAGATACGCCTTAGCACAGGAGAGCAGAGGATCATGCTAAGACGAGGAAAGAAAGAAAGAAGGAAAGAAAGAAAGAAAGATGAGTGAATGGCTGGATAAATAGATTGGTGACAGATAGATAGATTGGATGGATGGATGGATGGAAAGGACATATGGAAATAGAGCAGGTGAAAGTGTAGAAGAAATGACAAATGTATTTATGTATTTATTATTAGAAGGAAAGAAAGAAAGAAAGAAAGAAGATGGATGGATAATGAATAGATAGATAGATAGATTCAGAAGAAAAATGCAGATAAAGGGATAGAAGAAATGACAGAAGAAATGTGATAGATGGAGGAAGGAAGGAAGAAAGAAAGAATGAAAGAAAGAAAGAAAAACAGACAGATAGGACATAAGATAAAAGGATAAAAGGAACGACAATTATATGATGGAGGGATGAAAGAAAGAAAGAAAGAAAGAAAGAAATAGAACGTGAAAAGAACATGAGACGTGAGAATGAGAAAGAAAGAAAGAAAGAAAGAAAGAAGATGGATGGATAGATAGATAGATAGATAGATAGATAGAGAGATAGATAGATAGATAGATAGATAGATAGATAGGACATAAGAAAGTACAGATAAAATTAAATCAATTAAGTTTAATTAACATTTAAAAAGCAGGAGGGGGCCATAGTTCCACATTTCAGTTAAAAAAAAAAAACTTTATCTTCTGCATCAATTCTAACTGAAATCTTTGGGAGGCGGGGCCAAAGTGGGCGGAGTTTTCACATTCCACCAAAGTAAAGCTGATTGTGGTTGCCTAGACTACGGTGTAAGATGTGTTTGGATGTAGTTTTACAGGAACCACGTATTTATTTACAGATTTCAGGTGAAACTGGTTTGTTAGCTTGTTAGCTACATTAGCCTCCTAACCCTAGTGTTCAGAAGGAGAACATTGTGTACACTTGAGTTATTTAGCGAAACTACACACAAAAATGTTTTGCCTTTTACTAAAATTACTACTTTAGCATTGGCTTTAACTTGGAGCTTAAGTATTTTGTTAGCGAACATGAATAAAACATCTTATTAGCCTTCTGGAAGGTCACGCAGAAGACAGGACTGGAGACGTCAGCGCTAGCATCGACCTGTGTGTTAGCCATGCATTAAACATGTGCTCGCGCTTCGGCCACGGAGAGAAAAGATTTCCAATATGAAGACTGGGGTGAAAAGGAGAAAAATGCCTTTAGAATAAAATAGAAAACTGTGTAATAAACTCAGCAGCTCAAAGAAAAACGCTTCCCACCCTAAACTTATTAGTGCGTCTGTCAAAATTAATTTTCATTAGCATCCTTACTGGCTTCTTTGCATAAATAATTAGGCGCTTGTGTCGGTGTGTACAGTCTACAGTACGTTCCCTGAGGTCTCCAGACTCGGCACGAAAATGTCAGCTATACGTATAAGATAATGAGCTGCTAAAGTCCCTGAACTTACTGAAATCCCTGCTCTGTGCTAACGGGCCTTCAATTAACGCCTCACAAGGAGACACGGAGAAAAAACAGCGAAGAAAAACAATCCCAATCTAATAACAGCGACGATTAGCCAGTGTAGCTAATAGCAGTAGCCTCCTGTGACCATCCACCATACAGATATAATTTCATCTGTTATTTCTGTAACTTAATTAACAGCACTATGTATAATGCACTGCATAGTCTCTGGCTAATGTTCGTTACTTCTCCTTCGTTAGCTGATTAGCTAGAAGTGCACATTTTAGATTAGCTAGTGAGGCTAATTAATGTAATGCCTTACACCTGCCTATTCGGCAGCACATTCAGTAGATTATCATATACACGACAGCTGTTCCAGAAAAGTGCAGTTTAAAAATAGTGTATCTGTGTTATGAGGGTCTTATGTTCCTTCAGTGTGATAGAAGAACTTGTGAAGGAATTCCTAAGGTCATGTCTATGGTCATGGTTTCAAAAGTTCCTAGGAAACTTTATTAAGGGTGGACAGGAATTGGAGAACAGGAATCTGAGGTCCATGGAAACATGAAGCTCTGGGAATCAAAGAACATGAGAACATACGACCCTGGAAACACCATGCCGATGGGACACAGGACCCCCCTGAAACATGGTGCCCTGGGAACACAGGACCATGGAAACATTGAACCAAGTGAACAAAGAGAATGAGAATATACGACTGGAAATATTGGACCTTGGAAAATGGTGACCTGGTAACACAGGTCCCTGGAAACAAGAAACTCTGGAGAATTGTGTCCTGGGAAAATAGATCTGTGGAAAATGGTGACCTGGGAACACGTAACCATAGAAACAATGTGCCTAGGGGACGTAGGATCCTGGAAAATGGTAATCTGGGAATATTGGACCAAAACAACAAAATAGAATGGAAACCCTGGAAACGATGTGGCCTGGGAACATAGGACCCTGGAAAATGACCTGGGAACAGAAGAGACTGGGAACGTAGAAACTAGGAACACTGGAGTAAGAGAACAAAAGAGAATATGGTGCTCTTAGAACATAGGACAATGGAAAATCACAGGATCTTGGAAATGTAGCAACTTGGAAAAACTGTGCCCTGGGAACACAGAACCCTGAAAACATGGTACCCTAGGAACATATTTGCCTGTTTCTTAGAAAATTTGAGTGAACAAACATCAGGGAATGTAGGATCCGGGTTATGCCAGTGGGAATATAAGGCTGTAATAGAATATAGAAAGAACCCTGGGAATGTAGAGCCATTGGAATATAAAGCAAACACATGGCCTCGGGAACATAGGATCTGTGGGAAGGCAATGGGAATATACAGCTGTAAGAACATAGGGAATTGGGAAGCTAGTTAAAAACTTGGCAACATTGGACCACGGATATATAAGACTCTGGAATCTTACAGTAGGTCACTGGGAATGTAGGACATTTGGGATTATATAGCTGTAGAGATGCAGGGCCATGGAAATATACAACTCTGGGAATATAGAGCCATTGAGATATAGAACCCTGGGAATATGGGATTATTTGGGAACATAGAACCATGGGAATATAGGACTCTGGAAATGTACAGTAAGCCATTGGGAATATAGGACATTGGGATGATATAGCTGTAGAGACACAGGAACATGGAAATATAGACCTCTGGGTATGTAGCGCCATTGGGGATATATGTCCACTGGATTACAGGAGCATGGGAATATATGGGCATTGGGATATAAACCCTGGGAAGATGGAACTTTCTTTTAGGAATTGTGAGGAAACATAAGGTACTGGTGACAGAGCAATGGGAATACAGGGTTGTGAGAACATTGGGAGCCCTGGGCATTGGGAATGTTCATAACAATTTGGGAAAACAGTGGAAACCATGGGAATATAGGACTCTGGGAACATACAGTAAATTACTGGGAATACTGAATATAACTGTAGAGGCTCAGGGACATGGAAATATACAGTATATCCCTGGAAATATAGTAGCTCTATGGAAATAGAGAACAATGGGATTACATGGCTGTAGGAAATATGTAGGACAATGGGAATACCCTGGGAATTCTGAGCCATGGGAAGACAGAGACGCTTCCAAGAACATGTTTACGAGCCAGGATAGAACTGTGAGAGCACAGGATAATGAGAACATAAGACCATTTCCAAAAAGAAAAAAAAGCAGGGAAAAGGGTTCGAGAGTGTGTGATGAAGAGAGTGTGTGAAACAGTTAGCATTGCTAAGGAAAGTGGTTTAAATAGACACATAGTTTCTTTTTTTATAGTCACTATTATAGTTTTATAGTTTTTTACAGTTTCCCAGAGAGGTGTGTATATTATTCTCCTTAAAATAAAGCCGGTCGGAATTTAATGTAAAATATTACAAAGCAGCAAAGATGTTTCCTGTTTGTTTGTTTGCGTGTTTGTTTTTAAGAAACGTGGAGCAGATGTTTATTTGTGTCATATTTTAATGTTTATCACCAATATATCTGAAATATTCATACATGCAATAACGATAAAACTCCATAAAAATGCCATAAAACACAGCGAGCTCAGCTCCTCTGCAGTGCAGGTTTCATTTATAAAACATAACCTGTGCTGTGAATGGCACTCAGACCTAGGGTCATGTGACACAGGTCAAAGGTCATGCCTTGGGTGGATAAATAATACACAAAGCCAGATTACATACAACTAAACCCCAATAACAATCACAATGCTAATGCTAATATTACTACAGCAGTGTTGGTTTGTGTAGAAGTGAGGCATACAGTATGATTGTGTGTGTGTGTGTGTGTGTGTGTGTGTGTGTAAACTCCCAGTTTCATGCTGAGAGAATAAACCCCATGTGGAGAATGTCACGTCACTCAGGATTGTTCTTCCACTCAGCTCTCCAGCATCGTTAGTCTGATCCCACATGAGAAGGCTCTGTTTAATCATGCCATAATTACACATTTAGTTCCCAGTAGTCATCGGAATCTAATTTTCAATCAAACGGCGTGTCACATTCATACACACACATACACACACACAAAATCAATCGACTGGAGGATGAAAAAAATGTTTACCACCGAACCCCACAAAACGCCGATGTCACAAACTGCATTTCTGAGGAGAATAAATACTCCAACAAACAGACGCTCAAGGAGGCAGCGAACGAAACAAACGAGCAAAACAGTTCATCAAATGTGTCGATATTTTCAGAAAGTAGATTTTCCCTCAACAAGGACTAATTACACAACAATTCTCCAAACAGGAAGATTTTCACTCTACAGAATCTCATCCGCTTTACTGACTCTCTCTGTATATACTTTTCAGTTTGTTACTCATCGCTTAGTCTCGTCTGCATTTGCTCTCTACATTTCTAATCCTTTTTCTCATACGCAATATCCATAACTCACTTCTGTCTACATGAGCCCTGCTCTGCTTCCCTGTTTTATTCATTTCCGTCTTTTCCCTGTTCAGCTTTGTTCACTTAGTGATGACTCTGACTTCCTGGTTTCGGCTCTGTGATTGGATTTTGGATTTTGTCTGCTTCTCTTTATTTGCCATTAAAGACTATTTTTGGATATCGAACCTTGCGCAAGTCTTCGCTTCTTAGTTCTGTTGATAGTAAAAGAGATTTCAGATGTCACCCTTCACAGATTTTAAGATCGGAGTACACTGCTATGAGTCATCTCTCACAAATACGTCAAAAGCGCAATCTTCTTTTCTTCTCTAATGAAAACGGCAGATGAGCCAATAGACATATGAATCTGGAATGATTGACAGCTGCGTAGGAGTTTCAGACTCTAAGACAGAGGTATTCAAACCTGCACATGGGGTGCAGGTGAGACGGAAAATATTATGAAATACATACGTAAATGGTAGTTTCAGACCTGCCAACCTTCACATTTTAACAACGGAGCACAAAACCATGCCATCAGTCTTATTCTCTCTTTAATTAAAATGGCAGAGGAGCCAATCGACATGTGAATCCAGAATGATTGACAGTTCCGTAGGAGTTTTGAACTCTCTGCGTGAAAGATGAGCTGATGCTGTGCCCTCGCTCTCTGTCACGGTACGTGGAGATTCTTTATTTAGCTCATTAAAGTGAAATAAAGTCTATCACTGTATGTCCGATCTATCATTTAAATAACTATCATTATAGGCTATCAGTATAATTCAACATCTGTATTTATTAGTAATGCCACTGAAACATTTCAGCTGAAAATAACCAGCACTTTTTTTTGAAACGTTGGATATTTGAAGTGGGAAATGAAGAAAAATCTACAACAGTCCTACAATAAAGTGTCAAATCTAACACTTTACGAATAATTTTAATGGTAATTATGATTGGACTGTGATTCTGCACTTTATATCTGTTCTGTCAGACTGCTGATTTTATGTCCGAACAGTTGTATAGAGCCTTTCGCTGCAAGTCGTACTGTATGGTTATGGATGTAACAAATAAAATTTGAATTTGAATTTGAATTTAAAATGCTATTTATTTGCTTTGCTCTTCGGCGATGATTTCAGGAGGGATATGAAACATGTAATTTGTAAAAAAGATAATATCAAAAATCTCTTACGTTTCATTCTGTTTCACACTGCGTTCATCCCCCTCTCCTGTTCTGCTGTATTATAAGACTGCGGATTTGTTTTATTTAATCTTTATTTTCCTGTTAATAATAGGCAAGGATTTGACAAGGGGGTTTTCAGAGAGGGGTTCCTGGGGGAAAAGTCTGAATACGTCGGCTCTAACATCTCACATTAATGATGTTTCATCCAGTGCTCTCATCTCGTCTCATCTTGACTTGACTTTCTTGTTTTAAAGATGCGCTCGCTTTCTGTCACGGTAAATGCAGAATGTTTTGAGTTTATTAATGTGAAATGAAATCTATCAGTGAATGTTTGACTTAATGCAACTTTCAGCCTCTAAAAAAAAAAAACACGACACTTTATGGGTTTTTTTTTTGTTTGAAAGAGAAAAAAAAGGCCAAAAAATCTTGAGAGAGAGAGAGAGAGAGAAAGAGAAGAAAAGAGATTAAATAGGCTTTTAATTTTAGGATTAAATTAGGAATTATTATTATTAGGAATTAGGAAATGAATTTAAAATGCTCTTCAAACAGTTTGAGTATGCCGTGATTTGTAAAAGAATTATTATAGAGAATGTACTTTGCTTTTTATGCTTTTATTGTATATTTTTGCTGTATATTGTGTTTATTTTACCAGATTTTTATAAGGAAGGAATTTTATGTAACTGGATATTTCCACATTTTACTTGAATGCTGCTGTTATTTATCATATAGATGGAGGTTCAGCACCATGGACAGCAGCTACGACCGCTCCAGCACGCGCCCCTGCTAGCACGACAGAGCCAGGGTCACACGCTCACAGCCGGGTATCAGCAACAACGTTAAGCGTTTAAAGAAAGAAAGAAAACGCCGAACGCCGGCGGCGAAGCCCGAGAAGACGCTCGGTCCTCCGTAATTCCCCGCAGGAAGACCGGCCGCAGGAAGTCAGTCTGCCCTGCTGGAGCTGAACCTCTGGCATCGTCACACACCTCGAGCACAACACAAAGAGCCGAAATTCACCACCTGCTGAAGTTCACCAGCGCCGCACTCACTGAGACGTCTTTCTCTCGCTCTCTACTTTAACGTCTTTAGCGTCGATCGTTTATTCACATTTTATTCCACAGTTTATTAAGTTATACGTAGAATTCTATTCTCTTCCCTTGTTAAATGATAGAATTAAATTCTGTTTCAGCCTTAGTGGGTCATATATATATATATATATACATACTTATATAGAATTAATACATATAATATTAGAATTAATATTAGAATAGTACACTGTAGAATTTTATTTTATTGCCTTATTCAATCACAGTCTGTTATTAAGCATTATTAGGTTAATGAATTCTATTCTATTGCTTATTTATCACATGATTTTATTGTATTGCCTTAACAAATTTTACTATATTAATATATTTTATTATATAGAATTCTATTCTTTTTTTTTTTACTTTGTATGTCTTTGATTTCTATTCTGTTGTTTTATTAGCCTATAGAATTCTATGGTCCCTAGGTGCCTTATTACCTTATTATTCGATTCTGTTGATTTATTAGTTATGGATTTTTATTCTGTTGCTTTGTTGGGTCAAAATTCTATTCTGTAGCATTATTTGGTCACAGGTTTCTATGCTTTTTTCTATCCTTAACTCTATTTTATTCTCTTATTAGGGCATAGAGTTCTATTTGGCTGCCTTATAGGGTCATGTCATTCAATTAGGTCACTGTAATAGACTATAAAATTCTATTTTTTTCTTATTAGGGCATAGAATTCTATTCGGCTGCCTTAGTGGGTCTTGTAACTTTATGATGTTACCTTATTAGGCTATAGAATTCTACTCTATTCTCTCATTAGGGCATAGAGTTCTCTTTGACTGCCTTATAGGGTCATATAATTTTATTATGTTGCCTAGTTAGGCTATAGAATTCTATTTTTTCTCATTAGGGCATAGAGTTCTATTCGGCTGCCTTAGTGGGTCTTGTAATTTTATTATGTTTATTATTAGGCTATAGAATTCTACACTGTTCTCTCATTAGGGCATATAACTCTATTCGGCTGCCTTATAGAGTCATGTCACTCTATTATGTCGCCTTCTTAGGTCATAGAATTCTATTCTGTTTTCTCATTAGGGCATACAATTCTATTCGGCTGCCTTAGTGGGTCTTGTAATTCTATTATGTTGCCCTATTAGGTCATAGAATTATATTCTCTTCTGCCATTAAGGCATAAAATTCTATTCAGCTGCCTTATAGGGTTAAGTAATTCTATTATGTCGCCTTATTAGGTTAAGGAAATGTATTCTTTTCTCTTTTTAGGGTATAAAATTCTATTCGGCTGCCTTATCCAGTCATGTAATTCTATTCTGTTCTATTATTAGGTCATATACTGTAATTCAATTCTATTGAGCAATTAGTTATGGGTTTCTATTCTGTTGCTTTGTGGGATTAAAATTCTATTCCGTTGGCTTGTTAAGGCAATAAATATTCTACTCAATTATTCATTATTATTATTATTCAATACTTTTTATTCGATGAATATTATTCTACTGCTCTGTGATTACATATGATTCTATTCTACTCTTCATTAAGTCAGGAAGTAAGGCTTTTTTTTTTACTTTTTCCATTTTTAGCATGGAATTCTATTTTATTGCCTTATTAGGGCATAGAATTTCATTGCATGTTAAGGCATTTGGGTCTGATTCCAATCCACACACACATACGATGATGTAAACTTTCCTGATTCCAATCCTGCTTGTTAGTTTGAGTGTGATTAAAGGGAAGGATGGTCCGGGTTCGGAGTGAAAAGCTCCGAGGCGTCCAGCTCAATGTGAATCTGTAAACAGGACCGGCGTTAGCACTCATTAGCGCGCAGGTGTTACACATTAGCCAAATGGAGCTAAAGCCCGGGATCCAAACCACCAATTTACACAGCAAGAGAAAGTGTGTGTATGTGGGCTTTTTTTCACACTGAGCTGGAAAAGTAACAGCGCACACACACACACACACACACACGCACACACGCACACACGCACACACACTTTTGCTTGTTTACCTCAAACTATAATGAGATATGTCGAGAACTAGCACTGCCAAAAACACATGAAAATGACTGACACTGAGTTTTTAGATGATGATGATGAAGATGATGAGGACGATGATGTGATTTAATTAAGATTCTGCAGTAATTACTCAGCTGGACATATTCAGTAGCATGTGTGTTGGAGGGATGTTGACGTTTTCTCAGAGGATGAACACACACGCTGGCGTGGGAAGTCGTTTAAAACGACATTTTGGCCAAAAATGTCTGTATGAAGTTTGAGTTTTATTTCAAAATTTCAAAATCTTACCATTTTAAACTCCATAATCTAAAGGATTTTCTATCGTAAGTCATAAAATGTTCTGTATTACCATAAATTATTCTCATAAATAAAGAAAAGCTAAGCACCATAAGAATATTTTTACCTTTACAGAAAAAAAGGAATATAGTGTATTTATTTGTGTATTTCATTTTGATCAGAATTTAATGCTCTCTGATTCTACGACTGATTATTTAAAGCTGTAATTAGAGAGAGAAGTTAAAAAAAAATCCAGTGTTGCCAGATTCACAGCTTCCCTGTAGAATTTATTTATTTACTTATTTACTTACTTACTTACTTAATTACTTACTTACGTATTTATATATTTATTTATGCAGTGAAACCTTGATAAAAGAGTATCTATTATGTGTCTAAACAAGCACGCTGTCAGGTCAACGCCGTCCGTGAACTCAGTTCCCCAGAACACACTGCAGCCTACAGACTTGGCCGCCTCGGACTACGCTACCCAGAATCCACCACCATGGACACGTTCGCAGTCACCGGACTACTGAGGACATTTACCTGTTTCCAATCTCACACACACACACACACACAGAAAAAGCTCTCACACTCACAATCACACGGAGAAGTAAACGCTCAGTGTGTGCGTCCGCCTCTGATGATTACCGAGCTTCGTTATCCCGTGTTTGTTATCCTGGTTTTTGACTTTGCTAGATTCCCAGTTGTCCGAGTTTTGTCTTTGCCCTGTTTGTGTTGTTTGTGCCTCGCTTTACCCGCGCCGGTTTATTGACCTTTGTCTACCTGCCTGTTTAATAAAAATACCCTTAACCTCATCTGCGTCCGTCTCACCTCTCACAAGCAAACAAAATCAGAAAATATTAAAATAAATAAATAACTAAGTCACTGAATTCTATCCTGATGCATTACTATTCTATTCAATTATATGCAGAAGTCTATTCTGTGTTGCCAGATCCACCATTTTCCTGTAGAATATATATATATATGAACTGTGAAACTTAAACATATAAATGTATACTTTTTTACAACAAACAAACAGCAAAGTAAATACAAAAACAAATAAATAAACAAATAAAAAAGCAAATTCAGGAAAAAGCTACCTCACTCTGCTCTGATTCAATGAAACAATGTACATATTAATCGATAGCTATTACCCTAATGTCACTCTAATTATACACACACACACACACACACACACACACAGAGCATATATAATATATTATTTCTTTTTATATATTTATATATTTTGATATTAAATGAAATAAAGCTCATGTCTGCATACCTGATTTATTTTTTTTTTCACGTTTACACAAACTCACCAGAGAAATCCTTCAGCATTTCATGTCCTGACATGTCACCTGAATTATTCATCTATTCTCCATAAGATCAACAGGAAGACACAAGTCCCCACACACACACACACAGACACACACACACACACACACACTGCCTGAATAATAGGAAGCATGCTTTAATATTGATCGCAGCTCGAGGTAATCGCTCGCAGCATGTAGATACGGATCGAGCACAGACCCGGCCGATGCTGCTCCTTCTCTCTGAGTGATGTCACCCGCATCGACCGTTAGTCCATATATTCTCCTCTGATTTGTTTCTGAGATCACTTCGTCTATCGGCCAGAACCTCGCTCCTGATTTACCTCGTGCACGTCATAATAAGTTGCTTTTCACCAGAGAGAAGAAATATGGATTTTCTATTTTGTACAGTTTATTGTTTTTTTTTTTCTGCTTTTTCACTCAGTTTTCTCTCCTGAGTTATCCACATCCAATACACAACCCATACATAACATCTCCTACAAACATCTCCTACAAACATCTCCTAAAAACATCTCCTATAAACGGGAAGTACCATTTCTGACTTTGAAGGGGGTGGGGACTGAAGCAGGGGGGCTGCTGAATTCTGTATCCTGATTGGTCAGAAGGTGTTGATTAATTTTCTATAACAGCAGCTCATTCACAGTGACTTGTACAGCAGATGCTCTACATTAACAGAAGGAAGTTTTCTGTAAGGAGTTATGAGATGAGAGCTGAGACGTTATTTATTTATTTATTTGTTTGTTTGTTTGTTTGTTTTTTATTTTTTCTGAAAGAGTCTCCAGTGTCAGAGGTAAATCTGTAACTTTACAGAGGAGTTTACACTTTTTCAGTTTCTCGATAAAGTGACAAGATGCGTTTTTTGTCTTATTGACTAATGAGGGAACTTGTTTTACAGAACATTAAATGTAACTATAAACAGTTAAAAAAATATGACATTTCATTCCTTAAATAATAAGAATTTGCTCATCTCGGGCAAACTGCAGTGGTATAAGAGGAATAAATCATGTTGGGATGTGCTGTTAGAGGAAAATAATCAACACTGGTGTAGAAACAGAAATTTAATTGTAATAATAATGTTATTATGTGATCTAATAACATCTTTAATAATATGGAAACTATTCTTTTTATTTTATAGAATACTTTATGGATTTTTTTAGTAATCTTGATAAAAGATGATTTACTTGGACTCTGCAGAATTGTGAAGCGTAGAAGAACCGTGAGCTAGCGTGAGAAACAAGATGATATTAAATACTAGCATGAAATTTAGCTTTTATTTCTGATGCTTAATGCTGACTTCAGTGCTTATATTACAAACTCTCATGCAGTAATATGTACACATGTGTAATATAAAACCTCTAAACATTTCACTCTTCTAAATCTGAGCCTCGTTTTCCCTTAAATCAAAGTCAAACACTTACAAAATTGAAGCCTCTGAAGCGGGCCGTGCTAATGTACACTGGCGTAATATGAAATGATGAAACAATGAAAATAGGAACGAAGTAAACGTTTTAAATCAACATGGTGTTAAACTGCGCCAATCATTTTCTGTTTCTGTGAAGATAGCTGTGACAACTTCAGCGCTTTAATATACAAAGAAAGCGGCCTCTTTAATGTGAGGACGCTTTTTACATCAAAGCATAAAACAATACATTTGCAATTAGACAAGATAAAAATATTACAGCTAATTATGTGAATATGAATATAGAGTATAGAAAGGAAATAAAGCACTCAGAAATCTTTAATAGATGTATATATATATATATGTATGTATAAAACTCTGAAAGCCAGAAGATGGAAACTTTTCTCACATCTCAAAGATTTTAAAGCGGTCTGATCCTGCTGACAATGAGAGCCTCGTCGGCTTTGTGTGTTTATTTAAAGCCTGGGATTAGATAAAGGTCAAGAGAACCGAACAATCCTGCTTGATATCTGCTGCGTTCGTTTCTCTCGCTGTAAATACGCTCGTATCGTATCGATATCCTCCGAGTGGAAGCCTACGCTTTTGCTGTTCCTCACACAACACACTCGTGATATCGCTGAGCCGAGCACCGCTTCAACCTCACCGCTTATCTAAAGACTGCACATGAACGGATTAAAAAATAAAGATTACACACAGCAGGAATTCCGTGGGAATTTTGTGATCGATTCCCAACACTCGTTGTGTGCGGAAATTTATTCGTAAATCATTCGGAAGAGCATTTACACAAGATTTATGAAATGTTAGTTTGTAAAAACGTGCACTAGCTCCTGAGTTTGTGTAAATATCTGTATAAGGACACTCTCTAATGTCTTTTTATGAGCTTTGTCTTTTATAATTTTGTGGGCGTGGCTAAATGTAAATCAGCAGCGCCATGAACATGATTGGCGTTTATCGACATTTTAAAAAAAAATCAGAAATGTTTGTAAATATGGTGGGAATTTTTGTTCGGTTTTGGCCACGAGAACATTCACACACAACTTTGCTTTTCATTTTTTGGGGGTTTTAGTTAACTTTATCTATACAGAATGTTTCATACATAAAGTGCTATATAGAGTTAAAGGAATTTTTTTTTATGTGAGTGTAACACTGGTTTCTGATCATAAAAAAGATTTATAGTTGAGGAAGACGGTCAATAAATAAAACAAACAAACAAACAAGCAAACAAACAAACAATAAGAACAAAAAAGGATGAAGAAGGACAAAATAATACGTAAAATAATGCTAAAAACTAAACAAATCTAAACTAAAATACAGTAGGTGAAAGTAAAGAGAACATGCTGTTTGTGAGTTTTTGTCGCTCGAGAGACATTGTTAGCGATGTTTCAGTTTGCCGCTAGTTTCACCATCAGCCCCAAAAAAAAACACAACAAGGAAGAAGGAAACAAACTCCTCGTCGGCTATTTTCCTCTCTTTTCTGAACAGATAGCGGAAAATTGCGTGGTGTGTGTGAGAACACACATATCAGGGTGTGTTTGTGTGAGACGTGCTTGTGTGAAATAAACAGCAGAAAATGAGGATTTGGTTCAACTCTGGAAATGAGAGCGCTTTGTGGCTCAATTTTCTCCTCTCTCCATTACTCGCACTCATTTCTCGCCCATTTTCTCTCTCATTCTCAATCGTGTGTGTGTGTGTGTGTGTGTGTGTGTGTGTTATTGTGTCGTCTGATTCCAACTGAGAACACACTGTGCACATCTGCGCTACTGATTTCCAACAGTCAGGATTTTTTTCTCCTCGTGTTTTTGCTTTCGTGTTAGAAATTGAACTTCAGTGTGTTCTGTGTTTGAGTCAGTGGATTTTCCTGACCTTGGTCTTTTGGGCTAGCACCTGGGTTCTCTCAGCGTGTGTGTGTGTGTGTGTGTGTTCTCCACTCCCTGGGCCATGAAACATCTACGGCTTCCTGAAGCACTTAGAATGTCTCTCATTTATTTTTATTTATTATTTTTTTTAAAAATTGGGCTCTTTTAAGTTTCGTGTTTCTCTTTGAATTGATTTGAGAAGCAACGTCTAAGAAAGTATCAGAACCTCATTAAACTCTAGTACCGTTAAAGGTTCTTTTGTGCAGAACTCTACACCTTAGGGTTTATTTTAAAAACAGTAAAGTTCCAGGAAGAATATTTATTTATATATTTATATAGAACATATTTATAATAATTAATACATAATTTATACTGTGATTTTTTTTACGTTCTTATCAGCTCTTGAATTGTTCGTCTGGGCAACTGCTAAAGGTTCTACGTAGACTGTTTCCCTAGTGTTTCCAAGGGGAACCTTTTCTGGAAGCTAAGAACCCTTAATTACCGAATCAACCTTTAATGAACCCCTGAAGAACCCTAATTTTCTATTAGTGTACCGAGTCCCAGGAGCTAAACGAATGGCTGACAGCAATAATTTGGAGTCTGTACCACACACTTACCCAGTTAACACACACACTCTTAGAACATAAGGGTTCTTCAAGGGTTCTTTAAAGGTTTAGTAGATAATTAAGGGTTCTTGGCTTCCAAAAAAAAAGTGGTAGGAACCCTTTCTGATAAGAAAACACTTTGCTGTAGAGTTCTACACAGATGTTCACTCAGAAGGACAACTGAAGAACATCTGAGGGTTCTGATTTTTCAGAAGTATATGGTTAATGGTTCTAGGTCTCCTAAAGTAGTTTTAGCTTGGAACCCTTTCTGACAGAGAAATACTCAGCCATGGGCTTCTACATAGAACCTTTAAATCTTCCCCAGACAGACAGCTGAAGAACCCTTCCAGCTTGAACCTTTTTTTGACCTGGGTGTAGCTGCTATGTGCTGGTTACTCCTTAGAACATAGAACCCTTTCTGATAGGAAAACACACTGTTATGTTATGTTCGGGTACTACATAGAACCTTTTAACATTTGAGAAAAAACAATTGAGGAATCCACAATGGTTCTATTATTATTGCGAAGAAAAGAGTGTACAGTTAGAGTTTATTATTCTCCTAAAATGGGTTTAGTTTGAAACCCTTTCTAACACCAACACAGGCTTTTAGACAGAACCTTAAAAGGTTCCCCACAACCAGAGAACCTTGCTGATTTGACCCTTGACCTCAGAGTAGCTTCTATGTTCTGGTTATTTCTTGGAGTGTGGAACCCTTTCTGAAAGAAAAGAAGAATACTGTAGGGGTCTACAAAGAACCCTGAAGTTACCGCATAGGAAGAAGTGAAGTAGATGTAATGCAGTAGCACACACACTTGTGTATGGATTATAAAATAAAACCTGGTGTATATTAGAAATGCATGCACATACGTCCCTCACATACATTCCTGCAGGTTCTTGTATGTTCTCCAGGGAAGTTCTAACACATCTTCCTGCTGATAATTGAGCCGGTCGTTTGTCTCTCTGACCTCCATTACTGTGTGTGAACTTGTTTAATCCTCTCTCCATTCACATGACTGACAGCCGTGAATGACTGAAAGGTCTCGAGACACTCAAACAGCCGTGAGGGGAAATAGAGACGATTTTATACACCGCTAGATCCCAAAGTCTGAGTGGACTAACAAGAACCCTGCTTATTTTATTTTATTCAGTTAGCAAACACTAATGCAATAGTAATCATGTTTCTGAAAAATGATTTAAAAAAAAAACTGCCAAGTGACAGGAAATTAGCAAGTGACAAACCTAACAAAAGACAGAAAATTAGCAAGTGAGGAAATTAGCAAGTGACAGAAAACTAGCAAGCTAAAGCAAATTACTGAGTGAAAGCTAACCTAGCAAACAGAAGCTAACTTAATAACAAAATATAATCTCTTTTATATAATCTTTATATAATCTTTTATATAGTCTTTAAATATAATCTAAAAAATAGAGTGAAAGCAAACTTTTGAACACAAGCTAACTTAGTGATCAAAAACTAATATAGTCATGAAAAGCTAACCTAGTGAGTGAGAGCTATCCTAGTGAGTAGAAGCTAACCTAGTGAGTGAGAGCTAACCTAGTGAGTAGTAGCTAACCTAGTGAGTGAGAGCTAACCTAGTGAGTAGTAGCTAACCTAGTGAGTGAGAGCTAACCTAGTGAGTAGTAGCTAACCTAGTGAGTGAGAGCTAACCTAGTGAGTAGTAGCTAACCTAGTGAGTAGAAGCTGATATAGCAAGTGAAAGCTAATCTACCAAGTGTAGCCTACTGTGCTAACTCCATAATCGTGTGGTTGCTACATATAGAATTAAACAATTGTAGATTTAGATATATTTGAGTCAAGGAGCAGGCTGTCAATCAAGCTTGATCATTACAATACTAGGCCACACCCAGAAGGACAGTTCTCACATACATAAATATATTTATTTTATACTTCCTTTTTTAATAGGTTCTTCATTAATGAATTAATGGAGTAAAAACTCTTCTTATTAGCGCACTCAGACTCTGTTAGCCGGCTGTACGAGGTCACGCTCTTCTCGGACGCTACAGCGTTATTAATGTCTTCAGTTTAAGGACGATGTAATAACGTATATTTCTCACGAACGTCTCCGTCCCCTCAGAGATCGTGAAAAGGACACGCTAACCCAGTGGAGGAGATGAATCTGCCCCTCTGAGGAACATGTCCTGCTTCCTGCACTTAAAATACCACGCTGAGTCTATTCCCTCCTAACACACACACACACACACACACACAGTGAAGGAGGAAACTGAACTCTGCTGATCTTAGAGAACATTTAATTTATTGGGTTCTACTTCGGATCTCAGAGGTTCTTGAGTGTTTTGATAAATTATGCAGGAGCGTGAAACATAAGCACAATATTCATTTTAATAAAATTCTGACAGACGCAGTAGCCACACCTCCTTTGCTATGATTGACAGCTCTATTCAATACGCCTCCTTCACTGGGACTGACAGGTGCAGAGACCACATCTTTGGCCACACCTCCTTTACTGTGATTGACAGATGCACATGCTACACCTTTATTCATTGGGGTTGACAGGTACAGAGGACACGCCTACTTCACTGGGACTGGAGCTGAAGGTACAGAAACCACATCTCTTTAACTATGACTAATAGATGAAGAGGCCACGCCCCCTTTACTATGACTGACAGATGCAAGGGTCACACCTCCTTTACTATGATTGACAGCTACATACACCACACCTCCTTCACTGGGACTAACAGGTGTAGAGGCCACACCTTTATTGGGATGGACAGGTGCACAGGCCACACCTTCTTCACTAAAACTGACAGGTGCACAGGCCACACCTTCTTCACTAAAACTGACAGGTGCTCAGGCCACGCCTTAGCTTCCTCCACGCTGAGTGCAGAGACCACGCCTTTTCCACTGAAGTTAAAAGTGCCAAGGTCACACCTTTTTCACTAATACTGACAAGCACACAGGCCACGCCTGCTTCACCAGGTGTGTGTGTGTGTGTGTGTTTTCCTCACTCAGAGACTTCCTGATTAATTCAGTCGCGGATCAAATGAAAAGCTCGAAAGTTTTGCACCAGCGTGAGACCAGCAGCTGTTTGAGGGTCAGTTTGAGGAGTTAATGCAGAATTATTGACATTTTTTGACAAGCGGAATCATGTGTTTGACACTGACAACCACACACACCCACACACACACACACACCCACACACACACACACACACACACACACACACACACGATCCAGCAGCACAATGAGAAACAGTGTTACAAAAGTAAAATCAATACTGACAAGCGAAGCGTGTGAAACAGCATGAAACACACAGACGGAGAGAGAGAGAGAGAGAGAGAGCGAGAGAGAGAGAGAGAGAGAGAGAGAGAGAGAGAGAGAGAGAGAGAGGGCACTTACAGATCGATAAGCTGCAGATTCTGGAAGAGCTGCCAGGAAAGCGTAGTCAGAGGGTTCTTGGATAAATTTCTGCAGGAAACACAGAGAAAAAGAGAGAGGAAGTGAGTTTAACAGGAGTGTGTGCGACAGCGTGATGAAGAGAACACTGGGGACGTAAACAACACTCGGCTCGGAGGGAAAAACTGCTGCCTCGACAGCACAATAAACACACTCGGCTATTCTCAAAGCAACAAATTAAATGGAGGCTGTGAAGGTTTCAGGCTCCTAAAAGGCAGGAAATTTAATCCAATAGAAGAGACGGAGATAAGACGTGTTTCCATCAGCGAGCTGCTACACTGCGGTGAAAAATCGCTCATGATGCTCCCCGGGCTCTCCGTCGCTCAGGCCTAGAGGGAGGAAAACGGCTCTATGCTGGTGTTTAAAATGGATTATTTAATATAAAATCAAATGTACACAATATCCTTCTCACCCCAGATGGAGTCCATTAGCTAGGACATTAGCCCAAAAAATCTAGAAAGAAATTCTTAACCAAAAGACAACCAGGATTCAGAAGAAAAAATGTATAAATAATAAAAGAAAAAAAAATTAAAGTGATTGCTAATATTTATTTATTTATTTATTCATTCATTCATTCAAATTTTATTTTATTTTACTTTACTTTACTTTACTTTACTTTACTTTAGTGTATGTTATTTTATTTTATTTTATTTTATTTTATTTTATTTTATTTTTTAGGCCCTATCTAGCATCTTCACTTTTTCACACAATCTTTATTTTATTTTTGTATTATTTTGATTACTTTACTGTTATTGCATTTTTTACGCATAATTGTTTTTATATGATATTTTCACTTATTATCTATTGCATTATTCACCTATTTTATTATTTTATTTTATTTTGGCCATTTTTTTCTGTTTTTTTTTTTTTTGTACTTTACACTTTAAACCACTTTAAGCTGCATTTAAAATTGATGACAGATGGTATATAAATAAAGTCTATCATTATTATTATTATTATTATTATTATTATTATTATTATTATTATCATGATGCACTTTTATATTTTAGACTTTACCAGATTCTATACAAGTTCTAAAGGCCTAGTTTTTTTTTTTGTGCAAACACACACTTGGTTTCCTATCTTTGTGAGGATCAGCCCGACCCTTTTAATAAATAATGTAAAAACACTATATTTTTGTGAGGACTAAGAGCTTTGACATATCTTCGTGGGAACATCTGGTTCGTTTTAGTCTTCACAAAAGGCTAAATATATGAATACACACAGAGAGAGAGAGAGGGAGAGAGATAGAGAGAGAGAAACACACATGTGCAGAAAAAAACTCAGAACCCTGACTCACAGCTCGACTTAAACCAATCAACAGCGGCTGATAGCTAATCCACACGCACAGTGTATGATTCTTTCTCAGTAACATGACAAGCTGCGTTTTATTTTCTCTTAACTTCAAGAAAGAGAGAAAAAAGAGTCTGTTGAGGGAACGACTGTTTATAGCTACTATAACGTAAGTGAGAACAGGAACTAGAACATTAACTGTAACTATAAATGGATAAAAAGCATGACACATTGTTCCTGAAGTAATAAATAATCCTAATTGTTGCCAAACTGCTGTGGTACAAGAGGAATAAACCACTTCAGGATGTTTCTCTATTCACTTATACCTCTTTCTACTTAGAGTTTCTAATTCAAAAACTTTCAGCCATTTAAAAAAAAAATTAAAGGTATATTCTTATATAGAATAAAATAGAATATTAAAATATGTATTAATATTAAGATTGTTTTTAAATTTAGCAATATTATTAAATAATTTCATGTTTTCTGAGCATAATATAAATTTAATGACCTAAAATTTTTAAATTATTTAAAAAACATAACATAAAATAAAAACACAAACCTAGCTATAACTGTTTTCCAAACACTGTGTTCTTTTTATTTGTTTGTTTGTTTGTTTGTTTGTTTGTTTGTTTCACATGTTCTGAAATATTCTTTGATTTTTAACAATTACCACGATTAAATGTACAATGTGAGATATAAAAATTATTATATTTTTATGCACATTGGATCATTTTTATTGACTTTATAACTTCAAATATGTTCTTTGGAAATGTGTTATTTAATAAGTATTAATCTAAACATATTAATCTAAACATATTCGTGAAACTTTTAATTTCTTTGATTAACTCTTTACAGCGTTCATAACCTGAAAAACATCATTAAAACTGCTGTATGTATGAGGAAGTGTGCTGTTAGCGTACACAGTCCTTCGGTTCAATCTGGAGTTATACGGTTTATCCTAAAACATGGAGTTTAATAACTCGTTTCAGCGATTCGTACGTCACTGCACTCCTACGCCATCAACACACTGCCGAGTGAGCCGAGAGTTCTTCTTTATTCCCAGCGCTAGCGGTTGTTGATTAGCTGAGATAACATTAATAATGAAGCTGGTTCATTCGGTGAAGCACGAAATGTCTAATATTCAGAATAAATGTGTTTGCTGAAGGCAGCAGCCACGTCCCGTGTGACGTCCGGGTCCGGGTCTGGGTCATACGAGGCTACGGAAAAACGGTAAAGGAAAAGCAGCCACTGTTACTAATGCAGCTTGTGGATGAGCAGAATCAGCTACCCACAATGCACTCCTGGGAAATTTGCGCAGACTCGCAGTAGAGGAACTCTTAATGGCAAAGTACAATAGCATGAAAAAACTTTCTGAAAGGTTGGAAAAGCACCTCAGTGGGTTTCATGGGGAGTCAGGAGAAGTTACGAAACAGAAAATGTTTTTATTATTCTGAACTATGGTTTTGATCTTGTTTTTCCACACACCTAATAACATTCCAAATAATGTTTTCTTCTTTGTAAATGTGAGATCTTTGCTTCATTACTTGTGAGTGTATCTATATAATATGCATTGACTGAAGTACGTAAACTCAAAGAATCATAATCCGTAGCCAGCTTCAAAAAACACAGGAAGGAAACATTAAACGAGGAGAATCCGTAATCAGAAAAAGGGAAAACATTCGAGCGTCAAAACCAGGAAGTGTTAGGAGATAGAAAACTCTGAAAGTTACAGCACATGAAGGATAAGACTTCAGGACGAAAAACAGAAACAACAGGAACAGGTGCACACATTAGGAAAACAAACCAATGACAGAACAGGGGCGGAGTCAGGACTAACAGGCGGAGTCAGTTCCCGGTGATAATAATTTATTATCTTGTTATTTCAAGATAACAAATGAATGAATATTTTGAATTATTATCTCAAATATTAGTCACTAGTTCACATTATTATCTTGTTATCTTGACTTATCATCTCATTATTTCAAGATAGATCATTGTTTCAAAGTATCTCACTTTCCCCAACCTGTTATGTCATTATTTTGAGATATTATCTCATTATCCAAATCTACTGTCATTATTTTGACTTATTATCTCATTACTTCAAGATATATAATTTTCTTCATTTAATATCTCATTATTTCAAATTAATAACTTCTTTCATGCTATATGTTATTACTTTTCATTATTATCTTATTATCTTCTGTTTTCTTGTTATCTTGAGTTATCTCATTATTTCAAGATGTCTCATTTTTTCAAGATATGTCATTAGTTGAAAATTGGTGTCATTATTTTGAGATATTATTTCATTATCTGAAGATATTGTCATTAGTTTGACTTTTTGAGATACTCTTATTATCTTATTATCTCATTAAATCAAAATTATCTTAATGTTAATATCTTGTCATTTCGAATTTTGTAAATCCTTTTGTTTCGACTTATTATTTCGACATTATTTACATGTATAGTAATAATAATCCTTATTCAGTATGCAGTTTCCTGGATGGTAAGCAGCCAGACGTTGCTTTAGTGGACTTTATTTATACGTCTAATGATTGCTGATTGAAGGTTTTTCAGAGCTTCTTTAATACAGTGATACATTCTTATATCATTATAATGTTGAACTATATCCTGACATACATTATGGCCATACGTCCATCTGAACCATCTCAAGGCTGTGCTGCAGTGAGACTGTAGATGGAGAAGTAAAAAAAAACGAAGTGATTGTATCAAACGCAGCACTAAGATCTAGAAAAAAAGAACATTATTGACGAGGCCTGAGTTTATTGTTTACTATAAAAGTAAGATCTCGCCTGATAACCCTTCGTAACTGTGATAACCCTGGTGCTTTGTGCGTGTTGTGGGACAGATGCTAACGTTCTCCTCCTGACACTGCTTCACACTTCAGCATCGCCACCGGCTTGTTTCTATAGCAACATCAGGGTTCTCTTCTCTGCTAACTGCTAGTGGCTAAGTTCTAAAAGCTAGCCATGCTGCAAGCATCAAGCGATTCACACACAAACAGAGTGGCAGCTTCAGTGCGGCCGCTCTCGGCATGCTAATCACTTAATTAAATAGTTCACGAGATTAAAGCGACGTCCAGAGGGACGCACTGTGCTTTTTATTTTCTGCTAATTTTGGATTTTGAATATCAAAATCTAAATGAAAGAGATTAAAAGAAATAAAAAAGAAAACCCTTTATTTTGCAGTCCTGTAAGATCTACATATTAAACTGTAGTACGGGGTATTTATTTGGGGTATTTGAGGCTTTAGGTATAAAGAAGCATAAATTACCATGGAGTGTTTTATTCCTCTTAAACCACAGCAATATGACAAAGATTCATTTTTTAAAATTTATTAAAGAAATTTATTTTATTATTATTATTTTTTAAAGTTATATTTTATGTAATTTTTTAAATAAACCTGCCGCCCCAACCCACTTGAGGATTTTTTTTTTAGCAATACGTAAAGTTTGTTTTGTTTTGTTTTGTTTTTTTTTTACTGTTAAAGTTCCTATGAGAGGGCCAAAAGAAAAAGAAAAAAATTACAAAAGCAGAGAAAAGCAAAAAGAAAAGAAAGCAAAAAATAAATGAATTGAAAGTAGAAGAACATTTTACATTAAAAAGAAAAAAATAAGCAAAAGGAGAGGAAACAGAAAAGAAATAAAGAATGATCACTATTATTTTTTTCAGCAAAACAGAACCAGAAATGCATCTGAGAAAAAGAAAGTGTACATACTCACACATTTTTCTAAAGATGAATGTTTATTGTTTTGCCTATTATTTGTGAATTTTAAAAAAGATATTAAGAACACGGGCTTGAAAACATCTTCTTACAGGATTTCTTTCCCTCAGACAGAAAAAACATCCTCAGAAGAAAACAGTTTGTCATCATGAATAGACTTTAATAACTTCTTGACGACTTAATGGAACATTGTTCTTTCTTTTCACTTCTTATTTAAACAGAGTCACATGCCATTTCTGTCCTACATCTTCACCAAGTTTGAAAAAACAAACAGAATAAAAACATCACTCATAGACGAGAGACAAAAAAGCGAATGGCAGTAATCAGGGAAGAGCGAGCGTCGTGTGCGGAGGAGTGTGGGAATCTTTTCTTTCCCCAGGGGAAGTAAAAGCTTCCTTTCAAACTGTCAAAGAGACGAAATCAATTAGCGAGACGGCTGGGAGAGAGAGAGAGAAAGGGAGAGAG
>CM040460.1:29462401-29510266 GCA_022758105.1 Pangasianodon gigas | reverse complement strand
ACAAACAGAATAAAAACATCACTCATAGACGAGAGACAAAAAAGCGAATGGCAGTAATCAGGGAAGAGCGAGCGTCGTGTGCGGAGGAGTGTGGGAATCTTTTCTTTCCCCAGGGGAAGTAAAAGCTTCCTTTCAAACTGTCAAAGAGACGAAATCAATTAGCGAGACGGCTGGGAGAGAGAGAGAGAAAGGGAGAGAGGGAGAGAGAGATGGGCGAGAGACAGAAGTACAGCTTGTTACATTTGTAAAAATTAATTCAGTAACCTAGACATTTTTTTGAATAAATTTACTGAAAGGTTTTTTAGCAGCAGAAATTGGAGCCCTAATCCCTACAACCTACAACCTACAACCTACAAAGTGCACATTAAGATTTCAGCATCTCCCTTGGCTAACCTGCTACCTGCTGCAGTGCATTATGGGATTTCAGGAGTGTACTGAATTTTTAGGGATTTCAGAGAATCTACCATTTTCCAGACTTCTAAATTTCCCCACGATTTCGAGCAGAAGAAGCGGGTTTAGGATTTCTGCTCACTGTTTACAACATCAGCTGGAGTACGCTAGTGGAATTGTGCTGGAGTTTCTTCATTCATTCCTTTATTTATTTATTTATTTATTTATTTATTCCTTTATTCATTCCTTTATCTATCTATCTATCTATCTTAAATGGACAATACAGCAGAAAATCTGAGTATTCAATACACATTATTCTGTACACTTCAATATTCCATGTATGTCAGTATTCCATACAGCTCAGTATTCCAGACAGTAAGGTATAACTGTACTCTTCGGGGGCTCAGAAACATCAGTATTCCCGGGATTTCAGTATATCCATATACTTCACTACTCGATACACTCCAGTATTCCATACACTCCAGTATTCTCCAAATTTCAGTATTCCATACACTCCAGTATTCCGTACACTTCAGTATTCTCTAAATTTCAGTATTCCGTACTCTTCAGTGTTCCATACTCTTCAGTGTTCTCCAAATTTCAGTATTCCATACACTGCAGTATTCCGTGCACTGCAGTGTTCCATACTCTTTAGTATTCCGTACTCTTCAGTTTTCTCTAAATTTCAGTATTCCGTACACTTCAGTATTCCATACACTGCACTACTCCATACACTTCAGTACACTTTGGAATTCCTTACACTTTAGTACACCAAATATTTCAGTGCTCAAGACACATTAATATATCTGTACACTTCAGCATCTTCTACACTTCAGTATTCTAAACACTTCAGTATTCCTTACAAATCAGTATCCTCTACTCAGTAAATCCGTGTTCCGTATCAGTATTCCGAACACTCCCTGCTATTTTACACAATTATTTATTCAAAACCTAGATTTCAGGGCTAAACAACGTCATTTAAAGCGAGAAGATGAAGATCAGCTCCATTAGAAAACTTTCTGGAGGAGTTTCGGAGTCAGGAATAGCAAAACTCTCTAGGGATTAAACATCCACAACACAAATACACAACCGTATAAACACACAAACACCTTCGGCTGTCATTCAACCCCACACACACACGCGCGCACACACACACACACACACAACAAAGCCCTTCTATAAAAAATAGATGTTTGTATGAATTTTTCACCAGACTATTAATGCAACATCCATTTATCAAACACATCTCCAAGGTCAGCGCAGATTTTATCCAAGGGGGGAAACTAAAAAGAGCTCTGTCTCTCCTTCTCTTCCCATCATCCATCTCTCTCTCTCTCTCTCTCTCTCTCTCTCTCTCTCTCAGCACTCTGTAGCGCTCTGTTTACTCTGTTCAGACGAGGTTTCGTCCTCCACGCTTGCCTGCTTTCGACAGCTGTCTGTTATTCACGCCTTTTCGTGCGTCCCAGATCCTGTTCTCTGCCTCAAACCCTGAAATGCTCCCTGCTTTAAAAAAAAAACACAGATAAAGAAAAAGAAATATAGCGTGAGAACTCAAGCGCTCTGATGTTTAGGAAAGTGAAGGCACAATTGAGTTTATTCCACTGTCAATGTCTCAGGAGTGTAAATGATGGTTTCTGATCATATTCAATGTTTTTTCACGTTCATCTTTTTTATTACTACCAAAGTACAATAAATATCTGCAATGAAAGGATGAGTAAAGATGCTCTTCATTTTTACTCTTAAATAACAAATAATCAAGAAAATTTCAAAAGTTCATTCCTTATTTTAAATTATTTCAAATATTTTTTATATTAAGAATATTTTATAATTTATACATTAAATTCTTTTGTAAATATTGTATATATTTTTTTAAATATTTTATATTTTACATTTTTAACAGTATTCCTGATCAAATTACTTATTGGCTTCACCCAGTAGGATTTTCTTAACATTCCCGAATAACTCGAGTTCCTCACTGCTTCTCCTGAAGTTCTACATGACAATGAGATGTTTGAGGAAACAAATTCATTTTAAGTATAAAAAAAACTATTTTTTCATAAATGGGCATTAACTTTACTATTTATATTTATCTTAGAAACAAATTTCAGCCAGGTGTCAAACGTCTTTAATACAATGAAAAATATATATTTTCAATCTAGTGTCCAAATATTTGACAAATTTTCTACTTCATGACAATTATAATATGTTTTCATGTACTCATGTGTATATATTCAGCGAATGTGTTTAACGAGTGAGGAAAAATTTGGTATGTAAATGTTTTTGTGGCCAAACCAAATTGAAAATTCATGCCAGATTGACAAAAGTTGATGATCAGCTGTAAATTATCAAGCTCGTCCATGGTAGAGCTGAAAATGACAAAATAGCAGCTAAAAGAGTGAAAGAGCGCCTCCTAAGCACAGCATGCGCTAAATCTTCCAGTAATGCAGCTCAGCCACTGCAGTTCTTCCATGGACACACACTAACCCCTCCTCCTTTTATAGGGTGCCATTACTTTTGTCCTGATTGAACAGCTAGCCTTGTTTGATTTGGAATCACTTTCTTTCATTTGACTGATATGATACAACAAAATGAGTTTCACAAAAAGGTTCATTAAATTGGTGTGGAACTGAAATAAATGAGTGATTTAAACTTTACAGCGTAATCCGGATATAAAATCACAGGTCAAGGTTCACGTTAGCGAGTCTCCTTATACGCAAATTTACACAGGAGCGAAACGTAGGATACGAACGTTTTTCACATCTAAAAGGATTTTCACGAATTCCACATTTTTTGTGCAAATTCTCCTGTGAAAGACTTACAGATACATCTGCAAAATATTTGTTTCCATCATGGAAAACTAGTTTGTTTATCTCAATAACACAATTTGAATCATGTTGAACTTCCAGCGCACAACTCGCCCCCTGCCTGAGTCTAATGCTGATGATGAGTGATGCTAAAATCTTCTAGGGAAGAAAGACGGATTATTTCAGAAGCTAATCCTGGATAATGTCGGATTTTTCCACGTAAACGAGGCAGAGAAAAGGCATGAGGTACCTCAAGGCTCGACGTGAAGGCTGTTTCCGTTTCTGTGCTCGTGACTGCTCTGAGAAAAGCCTGATGTGTGTGGTGTGTTTCCTGTGTGCCATGTGTTTTGTAGGTCTTCTCTATAGCGCTTTTAGAAGGCCAAGGACTTTCCTACAGTACGGCTTTCTTTTTTTCTCCTTCTCTGTTCTATTTCAGGAATTTACAAATGAACCTGCCATTGTGATGCAGCGAGAGAGAGAGCGAGTCCGATGAGAAATGACCCGGCACAACCCAGTCATCGCTACCAGAGTGTGCAGGATACCACGCTCCACTGTGGAATGGAATTTAGTTACACACACACACACACACACACATAAACAATTTCTCTGACAGTACAGTCTATAGTGTATGGATTAAATAGAGCTTCTTCTTATTAATCTTCTTCCATAGAAAGAGACAAAGAGAAAGAGGGAGAGTGACAGAGAGAGAGAGAAAGAGAGAGAGGCAGGCAGACAGACAGAGGAAGAGAGAGACAGATGTGTGTGTTTGTGTGTGTGTGTGTGTTTAACTCATTTTTTTGGTGTGGTGTGATGAAGCGGAGTTATTGTTACCACAATAAAGTTTATTATTTAATAAGTTTATTATTTATTTAGAAGATTACTTTCCTATAACAGAGAAAGAGTGAGAGAGAAACATGGTATGTGTGTGTGTGTGTGTGTGTATGTGAGAGAGAGAGAGAGAATTGAATTTTCAAAAGACCTTTATTACAATTACTAAAACATTGTCCTATCACTTCTCCCTTCATTAAGAACAAATTAATATGAGTCCCTCCATTTTTACAGGCTCAAAAGTAACTGGACAATTGGCTGATAATCAGTTGCATGGCCAGGTGTGGCCTGTTTCCTCATTATTTCATGACAATTTAAGGTCATTATTTTAAAGATAAAAGGTCTGGAGTTGATTCCATGCATTGAAATTGCATTTGGTAGCTGTTCATGGGAACTCTCACTATGCAGTCCAAAGAGGTGTCGATGCAAGTGAAGGAGGCCATCATTAGGCTGAAAAAACAAAACAGACCCATCAGAGAGATAGCAGAAACTGTAGGAGGGCCAAATCAACAATTTGGTACATTCTTAAAAAGAAGGAATGCACTGGCGAGCTCAGCAGCACCAAAAGGCCTGGAAGACCACGAAAGACAACTAAAGTGGAGGATCGCAGAATTGTTCCTTGGTGAAGAAAAACCCCTTCACAACATCTAGTCAAGTCAAGAACACTCTGGAGGAGGTAGGCCGTGTATCATTGTCAAAGTCTACAATCAAGAGACGCCTTCATGAATGTAAATACAGACGGTTTACCTCAAGATGCAGACCTCTGGTAACATTCAAGAACACAAAGGCCAGATTAGACTTTGCTAAAAAACCTCTAAAAAAGCCTGACCAGTTCTGATGCAAGATGAACTTGTACTAGAATGATGGGAAGAGAAGAGTATGGAGAAGGAAAGGAAGGGCTCGTGATCCAAAGCATAGCACATCACCTGTCAAACATGGTGGAGGCAGTGTTATGGTGTGGGCATGTATAGCTGCCAATGGAACTGGGTCACTGGTGTTTACTGATGATGTGACTGCTGATAGAAGTAGCAGGATGAAGTCTGAAGTGTATAGAGCTGTCCTTTCTGCTCACATTCAGTCAAATTTCAGTCTGCAAAACTGATAGGATGAACTTCACAGTACAGATGGATAATGACCCTAAACATACTGCGAAAACAACCCAAGAGCTTCTTAAAGCAAATGAAATGTTCTTAAATGTCTGATGACTTCAACCCAACTGAGCTGCTTTTCACTTACTGAAGACAAAACTGAAGGCGGCTGCAGTAAAAAACATCAGCAAAGAATCTCAAGGGAGGAAACTCAGCATCTGGTGATGTCCATGGGCTCCAGACTTCAGGCAGTCACTGACTGCAAAAGATTTGCCTCCAAGTATAAAAAAATAATCCTAATATTTATGATTATGTTAATTTGTCCAATTACTTTTGAGCCTGTGAAAATGAGACTCTGTAAAAAAATGGCTGTAATTTCAAAAATTGTGTCACTGTCCAAATACTTTTGGACCTGACTGTATACATTATACATGATCTTAAAAGGTATACAAACTGTAACATATCGTCACTAACTTCACAAAAAACTCCTTTATAACACCAAATAACAAGAAAAGAGAGACAGCAAGAGAGGTTAAAAGAGAGATAGACAGAGAAACAGAACACGAGAGAGAGAGGGAGAGAGAAGAGAGAAGAGCAGAGAGAAAGAGAAGAGAAGAGGAGAGAAAGTGTGTGTGTGTGTGTGCGTGTGTGTGCGTAGCAGGTGGATGAAATTGACAATAAGCGTTTGGCATTTTGCCACCAGCGAGCCGCCTCCCTATCACTTCCACCTGCTAAGCCACTGATAGCTGGCGGCCAAGCCTCTGATGAGCTGTGTGTGTGTGTGTGTGTGTGTGTGTGTGCATCCAGACAGCTAAACAAATGCATGGCATTTGACCTTCCACTGAGCCAACACTGAGCGTTAGCATCCCTGTGTCTTAACAGATACAGTACGTCCTGGCTTTATGAGTGACAGGCGTCCGCGAGTTCGAAAAGGGGCGGGGCTTACATTAAATCTGATTAACAGTTTAACAGCTGGATCAACAATTAAACAATTGTAACTGTCAGTAAATTTCTGTGGTATAAGAGGAATAAAATACTTGAGGGGAGGTAACAGTAACTCCGCTACACACACACACACACACACACACACACACACACACACTCCATGAGACCGTCACAACACACACACCCACTTACTCACACGTTCTCCTGTTTCTACGAGCCGAGCGTAATCACAGCAGCAAGTGATGAGCTGCATTTAATTAGAGCTAAATGAAATGACAGAGAAATGAGTCAGTGACTTCATATTCACATCAGTAAACAAAGGGAGAGAGAGAGAGAGAGAGAGAGAGAGAGAGAGAGAGAGAGAGAAAACAGTTACAGAGGGAGAGAGACAGAAAGAAAAGGCAGAGTTACCAAGAGCAATACAGAGAGAGAGAGAGAGAGAGAGAGAGAGAGAGTAATACATCTGTTAATTTAATTCATGTCTATTAATGTTTAGTGTTTATTTTATGCATTACTTTTCTTTTCCTTTATTTGTTGTTATTGTTTGTCTGTATAACTTTTATATTAATTTGCTTTGGCAACATTGTTAAAACAGTCATGCCAATAAACCACACTGTGAACTTTGAACTTGAGAGACAGAGAGAGAGGGAGAGAAAGGAGTTACAGAGTTAGAGACAGAGAGAGGGAGAGAGACAGATACAGAGAGAGAGATAGAAAGAGAAAGCAGTTACAGAGGGATAGAGAGAGAGAGAGAGAGAGAGAGAGAAAGAAAGAGAAAACAGTTACAGAGGGAGAGACAGTTACAGAGAGAGAGAGAGACAGAAAGAGAAAACAGTTGCAGAGGGAGAGAGAGAGAGAGAGAGAGAGAGAGAGAGAAAGAGAAAGCAGTTACAAAGGGAGAGAGACAGATACAGAAACAGAGAGAGAGAGAGAGAGAGAGAGAGAAAGAGAAGAGTAGGGAAGCTTAAATATCATTTCATTTTTTCCCTCATCATCCCATCCTGCCATCTCTCCATTTTTCTTTCTACACTTGATGAATCACTGCAGTAAACACTGCGTCCAGTACGCTCCTACGTTTATCCCAGTGATGTGATGTTTGTAAGCGAGTCGACTCTTTGAGCTGAAAGTCGAGATTAGAAACGGGAAACTTCTTTTCAACATCTGAGCCGTTTCTTAGCGTGGATTCATTCATCTTCAGTGAGCGCTTTTTCACGGCCAGATGTTTAACATTGCTTTCGTTAATTAAATCAAACAGTTTTCAAACAGTGCATGACTGTCCTTTGCAGCCATGCTTGTGTTGTTAAAATGCTGTAATGCTGAAATATCGTCTACATAATCATTTATTAAAAGAAAAAAAGCATCAAAATATCACAAACTTTATCCAGTTTAGAACAAAATGACACTGAATCATTTGGGAGTTGACTCTTATGGCTGAGTCAAATGATCTGACTCACTGAATAAAGGGCCGGAATTCTGATCGTTAGTTAACGAACGTGGCCTTCGCTGCTTTTTCACGGGTTCTGCATGGTTTTAAGAAACAAACCTGAGACACCAAACACAACCTGGCTGGAGTAAATGGGGATTTTTTTTTCCAAATCACAGCCTGATATTAGTCTTATTTTCCATTTCTGATGCTGATCGATATTTGGCAGAAGTAAACACTTTGTAACTATCTTAGAACATTTCACACAAGTCGGCTGTTAGTAAGTCAATTTGTAAAACCTCCAATCACAGGCCACATGTTGAGTTCATATATGAATCCGAGGTGGTTTAATAACACATGAGCAGCAGACAGCACGGTCGCTCAAAGTGGAAAAAAAAGTTCAAAGTGCTTCTGAAAATGTCTGTCTAGAACAAATTTAAAGAGAATCTCCCTCCCCGGCTTACAAAAACGCCGTGAAATATTGACTGTATAAATTTGCAGCAGCGGACAAGACTGAAATTCGTCTGACTGTAGCCGAACGTGTCAGGTTAGACAGCTTTATAGGCACCGAGTGACACTTTCATCACCCCGAAGGAACGAGGTTTGAAGCTGTTCTCCGTTTTATCTAAAAGCACACGGCTTTTCCCCTGAAGCACTGAATATTGCTCTGTCCTGCCACTGAACAAATATTCTCCTAAATGTGATTTTATCGAGATTACAGACAGCGAGAGAGAGATGAGAGACAAGAACAAATCTATAAAATGAGGACTTCTAAATGCCCCGATGGAAAATGCAATGTGACTGTGTGTTGTGGTGTGTGTGTGTGTGTTGTATATAAATACATTTTGAAAAAAAAAAAGTTAATTTCTCCAAAAGGGAGCTTGAAAGTGATGCAAAGACACACAGATTGCTGTAAACACTCATGCACTTAATGCTGGAGTCGGCTGCCGCGGCCTGAGCAGGAATGAGCGCGATCGAGCGGTCGAACCTGCAGAAGTCACAACAGGGCACCACTTCAGAGCGCCGCTCCATTTTAGTGCCACACAATTGCTGGTAATTACTTAAATAACTCGCATTATACGACTTGATCAAATGATCAAATGTGCACAATAACAGGCCATTTTAACTCCTTGAGCTTTTCCTGTTCCATTTCCCTGCCATGAGGTCACTTCTGATGCTTAATTAGCTTTAGATGGCAAATTAGTCTGATTTCTGTTGATGCAAAACGTTGTTATTAGCACTTTTTCTGCTTGCTTTCACTTTTTTGAGTTGCTAACAAGCAGAGAAGGAAACAAATTCAGATCCCAGCACACAGTGATGTGGCAAAACTTTCAGAAGGAGCTGCGAAGTTCATGTTTAATTCAGCAGAGTGGAAGTGACAGAATGAAACTGTTACACAGTGCTGTGGATGAAACCTAAATCTCTAGAGTGCCCAGTTTGATGGAAAATCACTGCGAATGTTTACTTCAACAGTTTTATGGGAGATAATAACTGTTTTTCTACTTAGGAACTGCAGCCCAGAGACTTTAGCCCTAGAACTTTAGCTTATAAACCTAAAATCATAAGCTTAAACCCACTATAGACTAGAAACCTTAAGCTCCAAGCTACAGCTGCTCCTGTGTTTCTATTGTAATGCTTTTGCTGCTAATGCTACAGCTATGACTACTGCTATGCTTAAGTAATGTACACTCTGTTCGTCGTTACAATGTGGGAGTTAATATATTTTTGTTTGGTTAATTAGTTACTTTTTCCCCACTCTAACCTGCCAACCATCCCTGTGTTGGCTCAAAAGTTTACACATGATGTCACTTCCTGTTCTCACACTCTCTAAGCCTTCGATTAACTCCAAATAAGGCCACAATGAGAGACACTGGGTGAAATGTGGTTTAGGTATCTGTACATTCACACCAACCACGAATCCAGATGCAGAAACAATAAAGCAAGGATTTATTACATGTAATATATGCGTAATAACAATGTAATAAACATTAGAACAATGCAAATCATGATTAAGGGGTGAAATGAGTCTAAAAAAATGATGCACGAAACTAAGAAAAGTGAGTACACCAACAAAGCTGTATGTTTGAACACTGTGCAATAAAGCTTTACTGTATTTACTGGATGTTTTATTGTGTAATATTTGCCCCTTATTGGTTGCTATTTATTTCAAACGTCTGTTGTTTGGCTGCTTGAAAAATTGCAATTTCTCTTTAAGGCCTCAGTAAATGTTCCATCCACCTATCTATCAAGTAAACAGAAGCAAAGCTGCGTATCCCAGCATGCCGCAGTGCTCTCAAGGTGCCCTCAGCATGTCTGCACCTCTTCCTTTAGATTTTTAACTGATGTGAGTCTGAACATCAGGAACAGCAACTGAAAAAAATTCTCCTCTGTGGATTTTAGCAGCTCATTAATAAAAATAAACACGTAATCTCTGAGGTCTCGTTTCATCCAGCCTTCAGTCATGCCGTCATGCTGCCAAAGAGATGGAGCTGTTTTCCTTTTTTTTTTTCCTTTCCATGCGTTTTCTTTGTAAAAATGCTTCCCGATTTCCCTCTGGATGCAGCACTAATTGTCTCATTAACGATTTTACCCCAGCAAGATTTATGACTTTTTGAAAGAAGCTACAGTGCGGTCTAAAAGTCTGAGTCCTCCAGCAAAAATACATTATTGCTTCATTTATTGCCAAAAAAAAAAATCGATGGCAAATATGATGCAGTTTATATTATTCAAGAATAGATTAGATCTATTTTATCCCAGTGCAAAAAATGCATCATTAACCAGACTCCCCATTACAAACTGCAGGAAATGTAGTGTGAGGTATTTTAAGAATCTGCATTACACCTTCCACACATCAGCATCATTATTATTCTTTATCATTATTATTATTCTTTTTTTGTCTTTACTGATCATACACGTGCTTTTACTGTACTAAAGTGTTATAATACAGAGAATATCCAGTTGTGAAGACAGACAATAATCCCCTGTGTTTCTAGGACTAAACTATCATGTGTCCTGTGGTAAAGCTATATGTGAAATGGTCCTAGTACAGATACTTGAAATTGAAACGACAGGTATATCAGCTGCAGTAGGACAAATTCACAATCATTAGATAGACCCTAGTACCTTTTACTGTGGGTTACAATCACTAGAGGATAGCAGCAGGAACATTACAAGTTCACTATAGGTAAATAGGTCCTAGTACCCATACTTGGGGTTAGGGTATATCACCTGAAGCAGCACTAGTTCACAAAATGTAAACACCTCCTAGTACTGATACTTGGGGTTACACTGACTAGAAGATATCGCTTAATACAGGACAAGTTCATGATAGGAAAATAGGTCCTAGTACCCATACTTGGGGTTATAATGGCAAGGTGTACCAGGTAGAAAAGCAAGCGTTCACAATTGGAAAATAGGTCCTAGTACCAATACTTGGGGTTAAAATCACCAGGGTATATCAGCTGGAACATCACACATTCGCTACAGGTAAATACCGTAGGTCCTAGTACCCATACGTAGGGTTACAATGGCTTGGGTATATCAGCTGCAAAAGGACAAGTTGATAATAAGTAAATAGATCTGAGTATCCATGCTTGAGGTTAAAATAGCCAGATGATATCACTTAGAACAGGAAAAGTTCACTATAGGTAAACAGGTCCTAGTACCTATCCTTGCTGTTACAATGGCAAGGTGTACCAGGTAGAAAAGCAAGCGTTCTCAATAGGAAAAAGAGGTCCTAGTACCAATACTTGGGGTTACAATCCCTAGGGGTTATCAGCTGGAACCCCACACATTCGCTACAGGTATATAGTACCCATACTTCAAGCGTTCTTAGCTTCCCAAAAGCTTGGAACCCCAGAGTTGCCAAGGTCATGCAGATAACAGAGAAGTAACCCAGTGCACTGTTATGTTGGTTACCATCATTTCTCCTTCTCCTCTGTTGTAGGGTTCCACATAGAACCTTTAACGGTTCCCCAGAGGGACGAACAAAGAACTCTTATGGGTCCTAAATCTTCTAAGAGTGTATATATGATACATAATCTAATTACGCTAATTGCTATATCATCTACATTTGAGTGTAATTTTAACCTGAGAGTTGCCTGAGTTTCATGAGTGTATGATTTATCCTCCCCTCACTACCTTCAAAAGTACCATCAAGGGTACCAGTGCCTTTTTCTCCCTGACAGCGTGAAATGCATACAAACACTCTGCTGCAATCTTGGACGCGTTTCACTTATGACTCAAATCTGTCCTGCTGACTGACTGACTGACTTTGTGCCGGACTATAAAAGGCAGAATTATCTGGCATCTCTAAAGCGTGTGGAGTTGGAGGAATACCAAAGTCTGGTATTGTTGGTTCCATACCAATGGCTGATATTCTGGTACTTATGCCATGTGGTCCTCTTGGTCAAGATACTATTTAAGAATCATCTTGAGCTGTTAATGTGATGCTGATGTTCAGTGCAGAAGTTACAGATGGTACATATAGAATTTGCTCAATTCTATGCAAATTAGGTTTGATCACAAATCCAAATCATTGGCTCGAATGATTCCTCGGACCAGTCGTGTGATGTATGTGGTCCGACGTTTCTTCAGTTAACCTAAACTTTCATTTCTGTTCAGGAAACTGCAAATATCTGTTCCATCCCTGTACAGGAGAGTGTTTTCCTTTAGTGTTTCTCTCTCTGTCTTTTCTTATCAGCTAAGGGAAATTTATATTGTATATTTGTGCTGATTTTTTCTTTGTAACTTCTTTCACCTCAGTTTGATTCATTTTGTTTGTTATTCCTGGCATGCACCGACCCTAAAATGATTTTTACAATATAAAACCTTCAAAGTTCAGTTTATGGCAGCCCCCCAGTCTTTTTCTTGCCTTCATATAACTCATAGATTCAGTTCTCTACTGCCAAAATGTACATTTTCTTTTAAATGAAAGGTGCACTGACCCGCAGAATTGTACCCTTCGGGTATATTTGATTTATTTGGATAAAATTTTCATGAACACCAGGTGTGTTTTTTTTTTTAAGAAAACATGATACATAATGTTCCTAATAAAGAGCAGGATTTTAGGTGGTGGATTAGCAACTCTAAATAGCCTCTAGGTGTGAATGAGAATGAACATGTGTGCATGGGACAGGAATCCCATCCAGGATGTATTCCTGCCTCATGTCCAGTGTTCCTGGGATAGACTCCAGATCCACAATGACCCTGACCAGGATAAAGCGGAGGTTTAAACAATGAATTAATATTTATCAATTGATATCAACAATTCTGGTGCAAGAGCCCAGAAATTTGTTGCAGCCCTTACAGTATAATCTCAACTGGATACTGTAGATGTGTTATGAACAACTGTTGTAATAATAGAGACTGTCCTGTGTTTATCCCAGGTCTCTTATTCACAATGGACTATATTCACAGTGACTTAAGTCCATTGTGTTTAAGCCTGGGATAGAAAATACAGACTGCAGAAGGGTTTGTTTTTCTTACCATAAAAGCAAGAGACACATTGTGGTCACATTAAACTCTTAGACAGTGGAGCTGGACTTAATACTGCTCCTCACTCGAGCCGAAAGTTACGTTCAAGGTCAGAATTGTGCGTAACTGAGACATGCCTATGTTTTAGAAAACCCCACCGCCCTGAGTGAGACGTCTCTGTATTAGACAAACTCCGCCCTCGTGTTTGTATCTCTCAAGCAACTTCTGAATAGCGCTCAAGTCTGAAGTTAGGTCTGAGGTCTGAATACCAGTGTGTGCAATTTCAGTATTAAATCCTCACTATGGGTGTTTAACTCAACTCTAAATACCACTCATGCTCATACTGAACATCCTTTCCATACATTTTGTCTTTACTTTTCCACACTTGTATACGGTAGTGATTTATAATCGCACCCAGAAGAGGACAGGTTCCCTTTTGAGTCAGGTTCCTCTCAAAGTTCTTTCCTCATGTCATCTCCTCATCATTGTCGTCTCTGGTTCGTTCATTAAGGATCTAAGTCTACATCTGGATTTCTGTAAAGCTGCTTTGTGACAAAAATGAGAAAGGATTGTCAGAGAACCCACTTTCACATTTCACAAATCCGCCCACTGCTTTCCACACTTTCTGAACTCCAAAGTCCTAACTGACAGTGACCTTCTAATGGGCTTGTTACCAGTTTGCAACTCGCTGAAAGGCAAAAATCCTTTTTATAAGAGGCCGCAACTTTGGCCTAATGAGTGATCATTAGTGTGACTGACCAGGACAGTGACTCTCAGGATACACGCCATCTCTATTTCCAAGAGCGAGGCTCTTCTAATGATGTGCTAAAGAGGTTTTGTCTACACTTGTTGGATCTGGCAGCTTTTAAAAGAACCTCAAGAGGATATTTTTTCAATGAAAGCACCACAATGAGCCTTCCTGACCCAGTGTTCTTTTTTCCTCCCTGTTTTCATGCCAAAAAAAAAAAAAATTATATATATATATATATATATATATAAGAAGGATCTTTGACAATGATGGGTTCTGCATGCTTTTCGTCTGGCTGAAAATGGATTGGATTAGAGGCGTGAGCATGGCTAAGAGGACAGAGAAAGAATAAAGGAAGAAATTAGTAAAAAAAATAAAAAATCAGCATGTCATACTTAATACTGCTCCTCGCTTGAGCCGATATCATGCAAGAAAAATGCTTTTCAAGTTCAAGGTCAGATTCGAGCTTAATTGAAACATGCCTCTGTTTTAGACAAACTCCGCCTCCATGTGCGTAACTCTCACTCAGTTCTGAATATCTCTTAAGTCTGTACTTATATCCGAGATCTGAATACGTGTTAAGTCTTCACTGCATGCGCTTAACTCTGAATACAACCCACTGTTTTTAATTAAATCATCAGTATGAGCAGGGATGCGTGCCACATTAAAGATGCACCTGGCAAACCAGGTCTGTCAGCAAAATATATATCAAACACTTTGGAGTTCCCAAAGAGTTCCCAAAGAGTTCCCAAAAGACAACGAGAATGCTGGAAGCAAGCGCTGTCATGGGAGCACATTAAACTAATGAAGCGGTAGATTTTCAGTCCTGATGGTGAAAAAAGCTACGCTAATGTAGTGAGAACAGCTCAAATCCTTAAACTTGTGCATTTCAATTACATGGAAATGTTTTTTTAATAAAAGAAAACAAGTAATTTGATGTTTTTCTATTAGGCTAAATTAACATAAATGAATCAACTGAATTGCTCAAATATTAAACACAAACCCAACACATCAAACTGAAATCTAATAATCAATTAGGTCAGGTTCAATTTATATTAATACTCACTTAATTTAGATAAATAAGGGACGTATTTCTACTTTCTTTGCTTGCAGATATTCACCTTTTTTCTGCTTTGTATTGACACAGCAGGCTTGTGTCTTTTGGCCCAAGCTCCTGCGATAACGATTACAGCCGTCAATCATGAAATTAGGACTGCCAGTTGAAGGCCAAGATCTTTCTTCTTCAGTCATCAGCTGTCCATCACCGTCATGGCATCTGGCATTAGAAATACTCAGCGCAACACAGGAGAGAAAGCGCAGAATTGACCAGCAGCAGCGTCTCTATCTGCAGGTCGAAACGGATCCCTCGTCCTCCTGATGAGTTCAGCGAGAAGCAGCTGTACTCAAATCTCGAAGCAGAGACGCTGTGGCACATTTATATTCATTTGTTTTTGCTTAAATAATATGTACATATCAGAAAAGATGACCAGTGAATTTTGTCCCCATATGAGAATCAAATGAAAACATACACATTTTTTAGAATGGTGTCCTAAATGGAGTGTTTTGAGCTCGTGCCTTTGGGAACAGTCTTAAAGTTTTCACGTAGAACCCCACAATAGAGGGTTCCAACTTGAACCTCTTCAGAAAGCTAGAATCGTTAACCATCCAAAGAACCCTTGAGGGACCGGAGCCTTTTGTCTAAAATTAGATGCATGGATACCTTTTTTATTTTCACACTGAGTACGAGCACATGTTTTTTTCTTCTTTTCTTCAATACCTTGTTTACACTGATACTGAAATGAGTAATCAATCAATCAGAGCCATCATGGAACACTTTATTTAGCTCTGTTTTCTGTTTTTTATGTTTAAAATGTTATGGCATTTTAAACAGTGTGTTTAATAGAGAGCAGGAGGGCAGCTGAGAGCACAGAGCAGTATAAAAAGAATGTGCATCATGTCATGTCGTCTGTTCATCAGGATTATGCCACATAGTGTCACCTGGAATCGGACGGTGGTATCAGAGCTTTTTTTTAACAAGTCGCTTATTCCCAACACTGGATACGAGGCAGGAATACACCCTGGATGGCTTGCAACCTTTTAGACTGGTGCCGTGGAATGAATTTATGTATTTATGTATTTACGTATTTATGTATTTATTTATTTATTTATTTGCAAAAGTGCAAAAGTTTGTATGCCGTAGGACAAAATGAAGAAGACACAAAAAATTTTAAATTTTTTTTTAAACAGAAATTGTAATATAGAGGTACATTTTCCTTTGTCCATTTAAAATAAAAGAACATGGTGGATGCAGATTCTTGTCTCCAGCTTTAAATTGTTAATTGTCTTAACTGATGTTCATTTGAGATTTCATCGGCAGAGAAGAACAGAAGTTTGTTATGAACTGTGCTCGGATGTTTTTGGTGTGTGTAATAAAACCGTGCTATTGCTGATGACTGAAGCTGCGTCTATCAATCTCATTGATTTGTAGCCAGCAAAAAGCAAATAGTGAAAATAAAATTCCTATCACGGTTTAGTCAGACTGTCATTTTTGCTCTATTAGCTCTGCGGCTGATATTTTTCATTAATTTCAGAGTGTGTCAGGGTCTGTTTACCAAACGAATACACATGGGAGACTGAGGAGACGGAAAAAAAGATAAAGGGAATATTTGACTTTTCGCCCCTCACGCCAAACAAATATGGACTATGGAGTTTGATGAACGTGACAGAAATACAGAAACACACACACGCACACACACACAATGCTGTAGTCACAAGACTGAAAATAGTATGTGTGTGAGTGTGTGTGCCCCCTAACCAGCCTCTAAGAAAACTGTAAAGCCACCAAAGACACCATTGTGCTCTCTCTCTCTCTCTCTCTTCTATACTCTCTGTCTCTCTCTTCATCAACCCAAGCCACCATTCCTCTCATCTCTTCATCACTCTCTAGGGTGCTCTCTCTCCTCTCTCGCTCACTATGGAGTGCATCACCAGCTCTCTTGCTCCGTCCTCCATTAGGACGCTCTCCTGCTGAGGACATAAGGACTTCAGGATGGATCATGGGAACAGTGTTAACAGCAAATGATGTCCTCAAAGACACCTTACGACAGAGTGGACACCGGAGAGGTGTGAGGAATACCGTTTAATGGAACACCAGTGTAGAGCCAAGATCCTGATTCAGTACATTTAATAACAAAACGCTAAGCTAGTGTTTAGTCAATGCATTAACCAGCATAGGGACATTGTAATACCAATACAGAACCAATCAAGGTCCATTGTGGAACTAATATTTGTGCCATGGTAGAATCAATAGAAGCAATTGTCTAATCAAGACAGGGCCACTGTAGAGTCATTATAGAATAACAACAGGACTAATGGCCATGAGTGTAGGACCAATATAGGATAACTGTTTGACAAAAATAGGAATAATCACACAAACATTTCAGCTTTAAGCCTTCATCAGTGTGATGTCAACTACAGATCAATACAGGATCTAGGGCCATTTATGATCGATACAAGACCTACCTTGGGCCATCGTAGAACCAATACAGGACCATTGTAGGTTAATTATAGGACTAATTTAAGATCATCTATAGCCATTAAGGGCCATAGATCATTCTATGACCAATATGGAGACAATATAGTTCGATTACAGATTAATAAAGGACATACCTCGGGCCATCGTAGGACCAATACAGTGACCTACAGCAAACCAATACAGGTCTATTGCAGGGTCATTATAGGGTTAATATACTGCGGATTCATTGTAAGATGACTCTAAGACCGTAGTAGCAGTGGAGGACCAATATAGGTCAATTATAGGACCATTTAGGACCAATGTAGGACCAAAGTAGGTCAATTATATAAATAATATGGGATCATCGATGGCCATCTAGGACCATCGAAGGACTCATATACAATAGGAACAATAGACCTTCTTAAGACCAATATAGATCTAATTCAAGCTCATCCAGAGCCATAGGACCAATGTCTGGACACTGTTGGGCCATTGTAGGACCAACATTGCACCTATCTACAGCAATTGCATAACCATGTTGTATAACCATATGTGTAGGACCAATATAGGACCATTGTAGAGCCATAGTAGGGCCAGTGTAGAACTTATGCATGGTCATTGTAAGATGACTATCAGACCAATGTAGATCAGTGTAGGACCAAAACAGGACTGATACAGGACCAATGTAGACCAATTATCAATTAATTCAGGGTCACCTAGGGCCATTTAGAACCAACATAGGCCCTAATGTATATACTGCCATCATAAGTCTAATGTAGAACCTATATAGGGCCATGGTTGCCCAATGTAGAGCCATTGTAGGGCCATTGTAGGACCTGTCTAATGCTACTGTAGGACCAATTTAGAGCCATTATAGGGCCGTTGTAGGACCAGTGTAATATTAAGAATGTATGGCAACTGAAGAACAATCACATACCATATAGTATAGCACCAATCCAGAGCTATTGTAGGACCAATATAGGAATTTTTACTGTGCACAAAGTTCATTTGACCTGATTCTAAGCAGCAAGATGAACCATTGTATGTGACAATCTTTGCTGAAGATACATGCAGGAGATTTCCCCATTTTCCCCATTTCACAATAATGTTAGAGACATTTAAAGGGAAAAAAAAAAAACACTGCTTGCTCCGCATTGAAACGGAACTATCAGTTTTGCCAGAACATGGTCATAACTCTATCCTGATGAGATTGTATTTCAGGTATGATGTGGACCAGAACCTAGTTTCAAAATTGAACTACCACACAAGAATTTGACACACAATCATGACCATATTGGAAGTTGGACCATTTTTGCCCCTCAACTCAACCAGATTTCTGCTAGAAGCCTCTGATTTTTGCTTGATAATAGGTAAAAAGCTGGCAAAGTTGAAAGACTTAATTCATGTCCCAACCAATAAAATCCCTCACTTTAAATGAAACCTGTATTATCTTCCTAGAATCGACAATTACTTGCATCAGCATTTCAGTCCTGCTCCTTAAAAAACTCTTTCATCTGCACACTTCCTGAGCAGCTCATTAGCAAGGCTTCATGAGGTTAAAGTAGACTGGTAGAGCTGGAAATGAATTAAAATGTGCAGAATACATGAATTAAAAGATCTGATGGAATAAAAATCTGATAGAGGTCAATGCTGTGGTTTCTGAATATTGCTAACACCTAATGTGAGAATGATTGACAGCAGGTCAATCAGTGACAGCAGGGGAGGAAAGATCTCATCCTCCAATCTGGTAGTTCATATTCCTTGATTAACAGCTCCAACTGGCATCACGACACTGATGTTTTAATATGTGTTGCATGCAGAATTCCTCTAGGAATGATGAGGCAATATTTTCTAATATTGTGCTCACATTAGCCAAAGGCATATTTAATGTATCTAGCAATAATGGCACTCCTTAAGTAGCACCTGATGTATATGTTTACTAGTGAGCTCGGCCCAATTAGGCTAAATATTATATTGTGTATTTTAAACCAGTTTGTGTAATTTGTAGGAAGATACAGACAGTATAGAACCAATGTAGGTCAATGATATATCATAAGACTAATACAGGATCATCTAGGGCTTTCATAGGACCAATATAGGACCTAAGCAGGATCTATGTAGGGCCATTGTAGAACCAATATATGACCTATGTTGGATCATTGTAGAATCAATCTAAGACATATCTAAAACCATTGTAAAGCTAATATAGGGGTACTATAAGACTAATGCAGGACCACTGTAGAGCCAGTGTAGGACTACCTGGGGTCATCATATGACCAGTATAGGACCTATGTAAGGCCATTGTAGGATCAATGTAGGATTTGTGTAGGACCATTGTAGGACAAATTTAGGGCCATTGTAGGACAAATGTAGGATCTATGTAGGATGTGTGTAGGGCCACTGTAGGACCTATATAGGATCTATATAGCACCTTTGTAGGACAAATATAGGACCAATATAATACTCATAGAGGGTCATCTTATGACCAGTGTAGGACCTACAGTATGTAGAGCCATTGCAGGGTCATTGTGGTTAGAGCATGTGAGCCGAGTTCTGATAATTCCACCGGGGCGGAAAGCGCCTTTCTTAAGATTCTGCTCCGCTTGCTCAGACTGCTCAGCGCCACTCTCTCAACCCAGAATGCACTCTGTGATATGCTGGTTTGAGAAACTGCAAAATAAGCAATAGGTCTAAGGTTATGAAGTTCAAACTGTTTTAATGAAGTTGCAAAGCTTATACATAAAGGCACAGTAAAAATCAAAGTTAAGAACGAGGAAGGAGAAGAAATGTATGATCTATAATGCCATTGCAGCACAAATGTAGAACCTATGTAGGGCCATTTAGGGCCAATGTAGGACCTATCTAGGGCCATTCAGGTACAATATAAGACTTATGTAGGTCCAATGTAAGATCTATGTAGGGACATCATATGAAAAATATATGACCTATGTATAATCATTGTAGGACGAACATGGGATCAGGGGCAAGTTTGCTGATGACGACTTTAGTCATATTTGATATCAGGGTTGCGTAATCAACAGGAATGGCTCTAGGACATGGGCAACAGCATGGGAGCTAGAACCCCTGTGTCAACAAGCTTGGACTCCTTGTTACCCCATAACACTCCCTCCACCATAAATATTAGGCTGTATTACTGAATTAAGCTCCTGCAACTGCTGAGATGATAAATGTGAGCATTGTTGTGGTTAATGTGCATTGATATAACTGTCAAGAAAATGGAAAGATTTGCGTGTAATGTTCCACTGATGGTCTAGCGCTGGCACCGATAATCCGCCGCTTGTACTGATGTAATATTTGGCAATGTTTCACTCAGTGAAAGAAAGCTGCCTGTGGAGGTGTGACGGCCGTGCCACTCCAAGTCGACTGACCGATATCGAGTGTGATGGACATTCTGAGGACTTTTCATCATGAAGACATCAACATGGCGTCTCAGATCCCTTCTCTGTGCTAAAAAGGGAACCGGCTGCCTCTTTATCCTCAAGCTCTTCCTCTCTATCTCTGTTCCTACCTCTCCTCTTGTGCATGTGTGTGTCTGTGTGTGTGTGTGTGTAAAGCCCTATCCAAGCCCATGGCTGTCAAAAAAAAGCACCCTTCTCCTGACACGTCTCTGACAAAGGAGCCAATTAGCTGGATCTCTCATGGTGCAGGCTTGTTCTCCAGTGAATCAAGGAGAGCTTTTATCTTCCTCTACAAGGACACGTCTTGCTACAGAGCACGGACACTCACACTTAGAGATCCGGGCCGGGTGTGTGGAGAGCGACAGGAGAAGACCTTTTCACTCTTTTTTTTAAAAAAAAGTACTACTCAAATATTGAGCTAATAAAAATGCACTGAATGCATGTGTGTTTTTGGATGTTTGTGGCTGATGATTCAAGAAAACCTCATTCAACAATCACTGTCTAACCTGAAAGACTGATTTCATATAAACTGAAGCTACGAATGCTTCTTAACCGTAGACATATACCATATTACAGACTATTAATGATACCATTTCAGCTGTTCACGTAAGTCTGTTTTTTGCGTTTGGCCATTTCAGTAGGTGTTTTTACGGATCTTTGTGGCAAATAAAAATTACACGGCTTATTGCTGAAAATATACAGAATTACAGAATATACAATAATTCATTTTTTAAAAAGTATAGACTACATTACAGATTAAAACTGAATTAACGAAAAGCATTTAAGGGCATATGAGTGTATGAGAGTATCACTGGTTGTTTGCACACAGAAAACACACACACACACATGCACACACAAGTGGTCAGAAAGGACTCATCAAAACAACCCATAATCTCACACTGGGCCTTTCAGCCTACGCATCCTAACACACACACACACACACATTAATATACACTCAGCCACACAGCAGCTTGTATCGTGGGAGTAGGGGTGAATACGAGCTTGACGCAGCCCACTGAACCCCCGATGGCGTGGGCCGAGCCGTCTCCATGGCAACGTGGGCTCCCACTTCAACCGTGTGTGTGTGTGTGTGTGTGTGTGTGTATATATACAAATATAAAAGTGTGGGCAGGATATCAGAAGGCGGTGTGTTCGTTTAGATGCGTTCACATCCTACTGCTCTCGACAAAAAAAGATTGTGTGGGGATTTCTCAGTTTCTTCCTCAGTTTGGTCAGTTTGTGTTTGTTTTCATGACTGCACTAACTCAGCATTAGTCATGAAAAAATGACAAATAATTGCTAAAATGATGATTATTGATGATGATTAATGATTGCTGGGATTAGGTTTTACATATCGTTAAACAATGAGCACGAATCCCATTCCATTACCAGTAATTTTATATGTAACCCAGTTGTCCAAACATGCACTCGAAATCGTGAACTTTTGCAGAAATGTACACCACAGCGCTCTCGAATTCTGTATTCTGATTGGTCAGAAGGTGTTGATTAATTTTGTATAACAGCAGCTCTGACAGTAATGCAGGTTTATATTAATGCACTCGTTCTAATACACTGAGACGCTCCACATAAACAGATTTAAAAAATAATCGTCGATGTGGTGAAGGTTTCTTAAAGTAAGGAGACGCTTATTTATCATTTATGGAAGGAGTCTCCAGTGTCAGAACTTAACTTTAACTTCAGGTCAAAGAAAAAAAGAGGCTATATAAAAGTATGATGTGTTGTTCTTTAATAAATAAAAATTCTAGTTGAAAATAGTGTCAAATTTTATTCCTTACTTGATTGGAAATATCTAGCTTAACTGTCCGTAGTAATGTGTTCATTATACACTGCAAATAATTCTAATTAATCTCTGATTTATTTAGAAAATCCTGATTTTTTTGGTGTTTCTTGGAGTACCTTTATTCCTTTTCCATTTGACACATTTTTAGTATCTTCTCTCTTCCCAACACACCTGATTTAATGTATTATAATAACCAAACCCGAGTCCAATCTAAACCGAGTGTGTTATCTCAAAGACAAACTGACAATGTCTTTTGTTCTTTGTTTTCCTCGCAACTGTATTACGTTCACGTCTTCAGACTCAATCACAGAATTTCTTTGTGTAGGCTTTCACAAGCGGTTCCTCTCACTGCAGTAAACGTCTCGCAGCTGTTTTATTGTTCAATCCTCGTGACGATGGTATTGTCAGTCTTTTATGTTAGACAATCCAAGTGGTGTGTAAAGTGCGGTTAGGCCGACGGGGCGGAGATAAAGCTCGTAGGTTTAATTACAACCTCGTTTATATCCAGTAGAACAACTACGAATAGTTTGTGAGCATAACACTAACCCTGGTTCTTATTTATCAGTCTTTCGTAAAGTGTGTGTGTGCGTGTGCGTGTGTGTGAATCTTTTTACAAAAGTTTTGTTAATGCTCATTTTCTTCGTAGTTATGTGTGTATGTATTTAAACAACGTAAGTCGTTCGTATCCAGTATGAAACTGAGATGCGTCCTGAAGCTGTTTCTGTGTATATTTCTCATTGGTGTAATAAAAATTTGTCCTTTTAAACAGTAGATTTTCACACTTCGTTATATTTTGTCTCATCCAACACTGTGACATTTGCTTACAATAGGACAGCTATGGTGAAAAAATGTCACCCTCGTTCACTCCCTCTCCCTCTCTCTCCCTCTCTCTCTGTCTTATTCCTTCGCTCCATGACTCTGACTCATTCAAGAACACACCTCATAAACAGTTCACACTCGCTGATTACAGCTCAAACAATGATGGCAGAAATCTGATGCAATCACGTTGGAGGCAATTACAGCCGCAAATATTCCATCTGACCTCCGGAGATGAAGAGAAGTGGTGTGTGTGTGTGTGTGTGTGTGTGTGTGCGCTAACAGGCTGGTGTGAAGTGGGAGACAGGTATGATAAGGGTCATGTGATAAAGAGAGGACTCATCATCTCAGAATTACCCAGAGTTCTCAGCTCCAGCTGCCCCATTATCATACAGCACAGGATCGTGAGCAGCAGTGATGAAACAGACGGGTAAAGACGGAGGGATGGAGGAGAGAGAGAGACAGAGAGAGAGAGAGAGGTTAGAAAGAGGACATTAGAGGAGGTAGACAGCTGTACATTAAGCTTTTGGTACAAGTGTTGTAGCGCAAATTACATTATCCTAGCACTTATAAAAACGTGTTAATCCTGATAATCCCAGGGTCAGGAATTCACACGACTCATTAGTCTTTCACACCTATAAATCCGTTTTCCTTCCGAGTCCAAATCAAAGCGAAATAAAGATGTTTGCTTCATTTGCCACTTGTTTTTTTTTTATTTCACAGAAAAAAGCAGAATAAAATGGTGGATGGGGGCGGAGCTTAAAGCATCCTCAAAAAAATCATGTATTTGGTCAGAAATACAAGTGAATAAAGAAATCTTTTGTGATTTCACCAGAGCACAGAGCACAGAGAACACGGAGAACACGGTGCTAAATAAATGACTTGATGGTTATATAATTAACAAGTTTAAAACATTTCATTTGTCATTTATTTTCTCCAAATCTCCAGAACACGTGGCAATCCTGCAGTGATACAGCTCTGTGCTTTGGCTCAGTTTAGCAGCTCGCAAAATATCTGCAACTCAAAAACACACAGCATGTTTGATTCACTTCCTGCAGGTGAGTCGATTCAGAGTCGAATCTCTTTCTCACTAGAGTTTCTCGCTCAGCAGAGGATCGAGACCGGCTCGCTCAGACACTCTCGGACCTGAGTGTGATCGCCCGAGTGTGTTCTCGCCTGCTCAAAGAACACACCAGGGTTCAGTTAAAACACACGAAACACTGTGTGTGTGTGTGTGTGTGTGTGTGAAAGTGACCTTAGACTACAAACCAAATTCAAACACAGATTTAAAGGAGTTTGACAGCTGGAATGATTTCTCTGTGAGTAAACATAACTGTACAACTCAGAGGAAAACCGTGGAATAAAACAGTGTGTGTGTGTGTGTGTGTGTGTGTTGCAGTTATAGTAAAATAATCAATGATGGTGTGGTGTGATGAAGCAGAGTTACTGTTTTTCTATAACAGCACATTCCGAGGTGTTTTATTCCACTTATAATACAACAATTTACAAACTATTACAATTTTTTAATTATTAAAGAATGACACATTGTAGTTTTTATCAATTTATAGTTACACTTAATGTCTGTGGAACAAGTTAGTACCTGTTCTCAATTATGTTACGTCACTCTGTTCCATCACCAGCCTCTCTTCTTTTTTTTCTATTAAAAAAAAAAAAATGTAGCTTTTCACATTACCGAGAAACCACAAAAAGCGTAAACTCCTCTGTCCTGAAGACGTCAGAAAACTTCACCTCTGACTGTTACAAAGCGCTGACACTGGAGACTCCTTCAAGTCCCTGTGAATAAGCTGTTGCTATAGAAACGGTAATGTATTAGAACGAGCGCATTAATATAAACCTGTGATTTGCAGCTGCACTGCTGTCAGAGCTGCTGAGCTTCTGACCAATCACAATCCAGAATTCGACAGCGCTGTGGTTTAAGACAGGATAAACATGTCGTGTTGTTTGAAAGGAGAGAAATAAGCATGCTTATGGCCAAATCTTGTTAAAAAAAAATGCATCGTGTAGTAACTGGATTAGCCGTAATCTACAGCAGAAAAAAACGTGAGTCATAACGACACAATGAAACATGAGAGAAGCACCAACACTGCTTCCTTCAGGCAAAAGCTCAAAGGACACAAACGATAACTAGACACAAGTGTTTGCAAAATAACGTTATGCAAAGCAGGCTGGGACTTTATAGTCAATAACGGAGCTGAACACAAAATTCTTGTCCCCGGGCAATACAATAAAACAAATATAATAAGAGACGGCAACATCGCTAGGAAATAAATAAAGTATTCCTGCCTTGTTTGCTTTTTCTTTCCTTTTTTCCCAGAAAACCACAACCTCAGTTTATATTGTACAGATTCTACTGTTCTGTCATCACGAGGGATAAAACTGACCACACTGTTGATGAATGTTTAAAAAAACTTTGCGTGGAATATGTCTTTCAGCTCAAGCTCTGAATTTAAAGATCAATATTTAAACTGGATTTCAGTGTAATGCACGCGGACGCAATTCAGAACGACTGCAAAGAAAAATGAGTTTCCAGTGAAGAGAAGCAGATGGAGAGGAGAAAAATAAAAATACAGAACAGCACGAGGGGAAAAAGAGAGAGGTTGCATAGAGAGTGTGAGAGGGCTGTGTGTGAGAAATAAACTGATTAAAATGGATCTGATAAAAATGCATGGGAAGTAAAAATTGGGCTGATCAAAATTTAAGTGAAGTAAAAAGACAAGTGATCAACATTTAATTTAATCAATTCTAAGATGATTAACGCAGTGCAGATTTGATCAAATATGAGCTGTGTTCATCATTTCCTGGCATGTTGTCTTTCAGCATGGTGTCTTTCAGCCTACTGAAGCCCGAGCTACCAACATAGAGACTTTATTTCTAGTCTAAAGGGAAAATTTTATACTCCTTTAATGATTTTTATTTCAAAAAAGAGCTTAGCGACAAATCTAGTGACTTTTGAGCAGACATTATCGACTGTCCTGAACTCAATACGGCTCTTCAGCTCACATCACAGCTGCTGACTATATGAGCTGTAAAGCCAATGACCAATCACTGATCACTATTGTTACTGACAACCAATCACTGATCACTATTGTTACTGACAACCAATCACTGATCACTATTGTTACTGACAACCAATTACTTATCACTATTGTTACTGATGATAAGTTACTGATCACTATTGTTACTGATGACCAATCACTTATCACTATTGTTACTGATGATAAGTTACTGATCACTATTGTTACTGATGACCAATCACTGATCACTATTGTTACTGATGACCAATCACTGATCACTATTGTTACTGACAACCAATCACTGATCATTATTGTTACTGATGACCAATCACTGATCACTACTGTCTCTAACAACCAATCACTGATCACTACTGTTCCTGATGATAAGTTACTGATCACTATTGTTCCCAACGACCAATCACTGATCACTATTGTCTCTAACAACCAATCACTGATCACTACTGTTCCTGATGATAAGTTACTGATCACTATTGTTCCCAACGACCAATCACTCATCACTATTGTTACTGATGACCAATCACTGATCACTATTGTTACTGATGACCAATCACTGATCACTACTGTCCCTAACAACCAATCACTGATCACTATTGTTCCCAACAACCAATCACTGATCACTACTGTCCCTAACAACCAATCACTCATCACTATTGTTCCCTAACAACCAATCACTGATCACTATCGTTTGTTCCACGCATGCACTTCTTTGTCCTTCATTTTAAACTCTGCTTGTGGCGACTTATTACAATTACCACAGAGAAGACAGACATGTTACAGATCCATTTTATCCAAAATGTATTGCTTTAATTCAATTTTCTTAAATTTGTGTAAAAGAGCTGGATGGAAAATCCTGGACTGAGAAAAGAGAGAGACAAAAAGACAGAGAAATGAGGGTGTATGAGAGAAGATGGCTACAAAGAGTTTACAGAAATACAGCACCAAAAAAAAAAACCTCTCAGGAGACAGACCCGTTTCGGAAAATGACATTTTGGAGCAAAAAGACGAGATGAGGGGCGAGGAGGATTTAATGAGAGCACTGCTCGTCCACCACCGGTGGGAATAACCTTTACACCTCCAACATCCCTTATCATACACACAGACTCCTCTCACATCAGTGGATAAAAAAAAAACAAAGACAAAGAGAGAGACGCAGAGAGATCAGTCCACGAATTCACACCGCAACATTTCGTTCTGTCACACATGAAACACGAGCAGCGTGACTTCAAACGCAGAGAGACCCCCAGCGCTCCAGAGCCACCTGACCTCTCCATCCACTGCTCTGTCTTTCATCTGAAAGAGTCGGGAACCAGGAGAGGATAAAAAAAAAGAAAAAATGACTGATCACGAATCGTTTGGAAAAACAGATAACACTGGTGAAGCTCAGCACATTTTACTGTACGTCTTTTTTTTATTGCTATTACAGCTAACAATTAACAAAGGTCTCACATAAAATCTTTACATCCTTGCTTGTCATCATGTCATCATTATTAAATAAAAAATTCTGTAAAAAAGCTTGGGTCCATTTTTAAGTTCAAAGGTGGAACTTTATAATCAGCATGACTTCCTGTTTCCTGCTACAATTCCACCCTTAAACTTGGGGAGGCGGAGCTTAAGGAAAATATTATAGCCTTATAAGGCTTTAATTTCAGGTTTGTTAATAATCTATTTAAAAGCATGTAATACATAGTTTACTAATTAAAGATTTATGTTCATGTATTCGCATTCATGTTTTAGGTTAAAATAGTAGAATAGAAATAAAATTTACTTAATACTTATAAATTTGCTACCACCTAAAAGTGGATTATTTTCCAGTGACAGCAAGTGTTTTACTCCTCTTATACCACAGCAATCTGCAATTCAGCAATCATGAAACAGGTTATTTAAGTTGATTTTTATATTTTTATTTGATTTTTGGAATCCACATAAGAATCCGCCTTGTCTTCAGATTTTTTTCTTCATTTTCTATATGTGCTCAGTACATAGAGTATAACACTGTAGACCCTATTTATTACACTATATGGCTGGGTGATATGATGATACACATTGTTGTGATACATTATGTCACAATACACATTTTTCTCAGATATTATTGGTATCAAGATCATATTTTGTATAACTTTTAAATTTTTTTTATTAAATAATTATGAAGTATATAGAATTAAATGGCATGTAATCTTTAAATTTATGTAATCTTTAAATTTGCATGTTTTTTTGTACAGATTTTTCCCCTCCTTTTCAGTGTCAGAATTTTTTTAAGGCATTAAATAAAAGTATCAACAAAGTCTGCTTATCCGTTTTTCACGGTTTTAATGCTGCACTTGTTTCACCAGCAGTTTGTTAGCTATATTGTATATCATTATATAGTGACATTTTTGTCATAATGCATGCTCCTAGTGCACCATATGACCAACAGAACATAATTTTAAGATTCAGCTAGTCAAAAATGGGTATCTGCGTAATATTATCTGTACTTTTTTCTTTTAAATAAGAGAGAATTGCTTTGTAATTGCTAAGAACTTTCAATGGGTGAGTAAAAGTAAGACACATGATTTTTATGTTTAAATTGGGAATTTTCGGCTCAGAATCTGTAACTATAATAATGAAAATTGTGAATAATCTTCAGCCTGGTAAATTCATCCTGACAGCTCCTGCGCTGGATGACTGTATCACCCCTAGCTGATGGAATGCTGCTTATTATCATGTACGCAGGCCGACAGTCTGTTCAGCCGAGGAGTGGAGTGTGTGTGCCGGGGAGAAGCTCTAAGTCCATATTGATCCACATCAGAGGAGCTCATCTGTATCTGTAGGTTAGAGCCCAGGGGTCATTATATTAGCCGTAGGAGGAGCTGATGGATGACACATTCGCTCGGAACCCGCAGGACATAAAGCACAGGAAATGAGTCAGAACACGGCCACTTCACAACATGGGAGCTCGGCAAATCTTAGGGATTTTACAGCTTATAAAAGCCAGCGTGGCGTGAACACAAAAGCCTGCGAACATAGTCAGTCATGAAAGCTTGTGAGTATCGTATAAAAGCAAGACTAACATGAGACATCATAAGAAACTCAGCATTGCTTGAGCGCTAAAGCCGGAAATGATGGTAGGCTATAAAAGTAAAACCTGTAAACACACTGAGTCACAATTGTATTACATGGACTCGCTGATTAAACTGGGTCCCTATAAAAGGGGCGGGGTTAGCACAACTTGTATCACAGCACCACTGAATTCTGGATTCTGATTGGTCAGAAGGTGTTGATTAATTTTCTAGAACAGCAGCTCTGACAGTAGCGCAGGTTTATATTAATGTCCTCGATCTGATATGTTATGGTTTCTATAGTAACAGCTCATTCACAGGGACTGGTACGGCAGATGCTCCACAAATAATAAACAGATTAAAAAACATGCATAATCGTTGATATGGTGAGGTTTTCTGTAGGGAGAAGTTTATTTAACATTTATAGCAGGAGTCGCAAGTTTTAGCGGTAACGTTGTAATGTTAAGTTTTCCGACATCTTCAGGACAGAAGAGTCTACGTTTCTTTGTGGTTTCTCGGTAACATGACGAGCTGCGTTTTTTTTGTTTTTTTGTCCATTTTAAAAGAGAGAAAAAAGAGAGGCTGGCGAGAGAACAACTGTTTATAGCAGCTATAACGTTAACTGGGAACAGGAGCTAACTTGTTTCATGGAACATTAAATGTAACTAAAAATGGATAAAAGGTAGGCTGTGTAACTACACTAAAACACACCCCATGGTGTTTAATTCCTTACTCATCAATGGCTACCCATTAGGATTGTTAATTGCAGTAAGGATTGGGAATGCTTTGTGGCTGAGAGCTATAATGCAGCGCTATGGAATTCTTAAATAGCATATTAACCGCGAGTTTGTGAGATGGGAAAGTGTAAGAGGTTAAGTGATGAGGTTAGCGTTGTAGCCTTAATTACACTTTCCTGTGCATTAGATCTCCATTCCTACATTCTTCAATATTTCCCAGTCGATATCTGAAATGAGGTATTGATTAGCATGAGCACCATGTCCTTCCCATGCAGCCTGAGCCACATTAATGACAGGATTAGATTCAGAGAAGTCATATCTCTACACGCCCGGCACTATTTTCAATGGCATCTGGAATCAATTATGTATATCGAATACATTTTTAAACGTTGGCATCTGTGAGATGTTTATTTGCAGCAAACGCAACGCTCACTCCTCTTTTCATTATGGTCATGAAAGAGAGAGAGAGAGTGAGAGAGAGAGAGAGTGAGTGATTAGATCTGTGTATCGTCACGTACAAATGACCTGCTTTGATTTTAAACAAGGAGGACAATTTGAGGAAAAAAGCAAAAAACAAATGACGTTATTAATATTCGAAGATGAATCCCTTCAGCATGGTCTTTTATGCAGTGTGATGTAGTCATACACAGTGACAGATATATTATACAGACAGCAAACACACACATACACACACTGTGCCTCCTCCTCTTTTGAAGCTGCATGCACCCACGCGTGTCATTCAAATGAAACGTCGAGGCACTTTCAGGTCGTGATGGACGGCCCAAATTGGGCGGGATCGCCAGGAGGTGACAGCGAGCAACTCATCACACTTTCCAGCGAAATGGGGAAATAGCAGACCTGTCACGTTCTCCCGTTTCAGCCTTCATTAACCAAATCATCTCTCGCTCTCTGTGTTTCTTTCATTCTCGCTCTTCCTTGCTCATTTCAGCGTGAGGCACCAATCAGATGCTCCACCTCCAATAACCTTTGTTTATGTAGAGTGGGAAAGAGAAACCTTTACAGCCAGCCAAAATAATACTAATAAAAATAATTTGAAAAAACAGTGCAGAGGTAAAACACACACAGGTCTGACCTGCTCTACTCCATTCCACTATAACACTGTACCAAATCCAGACCTTGTTTTGGAGCTTTTAACATTTTAACATCCATATATTTCCAAGGTCCTCTTTTCCCAATGCCTTATGTTCCCAATGTCCCATTCTCACTGAGCCCTATTTTCCCAGGATTCCATGTTCCCAAGCCATTTTTTTTCCCAGCATCCTGTATTGTTAAAACCTTAAGCCCACAAGATCCTATATTCCCAAATCCTCCAAATCTTCTCAAGGCCTTATGTTCCCATAGTCCTGTATTCACAAACTCCTCCAAAAACCCCATGTTCCCACAGCTTCCTGCTCCCGATTTACTATATTCCCAATGTCCTATATTCTATAGTGTATGCTTCCAGCCCTATGTTTTCAGGGCTCCATGTTCCTGAAGTACTATATTCTCATTCTCTTATATTCTAAAAGTTCTAAGTTTCCAAGGGCCTGCATTCCCAAGATTCCATGTTTCCCACATTTACTCTTCTCAGAGCTGTATTTTCCCACGGTTCCAGCTTCCCTAAGTACTAGTAAATACATTTCCAGTGTCCTATAATGTATTCTTAAAATTGTAGTTTTCCAAAGATCTAATGTTGCCATAATCCTGTTAATATAGTTCTATGTTCCCAAAGCCCTCTATTCCCTCTGTTTCCAGCATCCACTGTTCCCAGTTCCCCCTGGGATACATACTCCCAGGGTTTCATGATCCTGACTAGTACTATGTTTCTTGTATCCTATATTCTTAAAGTCAACTTACCGACATCTATTGATCCCAAAATCCCATGTCTCTATAGTCCTGTGTTCCCAATGCACTCTATTCCCAGGGCCTTATGTTTCTAGAACCCTCAATACTATATATTTCACTGTCCTTTATTCAAAAGTCCTATGTTCCCAAATCCATCTGTTCCCAGGTTTCCATCCTCCCCAAGTACTATATTCCCAGTGCCCTATATTCTAAAAGTTCTTGAAGTCCTAACATTCCATGTTTCCAGTATCCCTCATGTTGCCTCAATCCTCTGTTCCCTGAACACGAACAGAAGACGAATGTTCATATTTATCCTAATATTGCCTGTTCAGTAAATATTATCTGAAATTACATTTAAGCAAAGACTAAATCAAATTTAGCTGTAAAACACAACCATCACCTCAGCAACACTTATACAAATTCTTCTCAAAGGATCATATTCTTGGGAATATTTACAAATTCCTGGAAGAAAACAATCCAATTAGACTACTAGCTGCTTACCAAAACCTAGCTAGCTAACTAACAATGTGATGTGGCTGTTCTACTCCCGTTGTGCTGAAAGTGGTCACTCAAGTAGTGTGATGTAGAAGATACGTGCTTACAAGTTGACAAGGCAGTGATGTAAACAGTACTAGAATGTAAATTCAGGAAACTGAAGATACACAACTCCTCCTAATGCCTCCCCATGGTTATCTCTGAGAGAGTGCAGGGTGAGAAATTACTGCAGAATAAACATAGGCTGGGTTTTGCAGAGAAATTTATCATTATTAATTATGCATGAAGGCATGTCTCCTGAACAGAGGCTTGTGATTGTATCTTAGATATAGCACACTGAATCAGAAAGTAAATAACCCAGGTAGAAGGGAGGCATCGTCCCGGTTGCAAAAATGCAAGAAGCTTTTAGATGTGCCTTCAAAGCTGCTAAAAAGGATAAAGAAATTTCACGAGTTTCCATAAATGTGCAGAATTCAAATGGCAAAAAGAAAACGTGATAAAGAGATTTGGGGAATTGCCCCTGATGACTACTTTTTGTGATAAAAAAAAAAAGGTTCCCACTGCAATATACCTAAAACTGGGTTTATGTAGTTGACTAATCCATCTGTATTATTTATTTATTCTGTTACCTAGACAGAAGGTAAGCTAACCAGAACACTAGCTGTAGTCAGCAGGTTAATTAACTGATAAAACTCTGGATATAGTGCAAAGGAAGTACAGTGTACAGAATATCACAAAAACATAGGACCAACAATATCACATGAATTTTGCTTTACTGAGAGAAAAAATGAAAAGGTGTGTTTGAAAGTTTTTTCAAAAATGGAACAAACTGAGTAATATTGTCTCATTTTAGCTTTCCCATTATCCAAAATGGAGTAACTGATCACATTGTGGATTATTAAAAAATGATAAAAGTAATGAAATTAAAAAAAAACAATCAGTTTGCTCCAAAGAGAATCAACATTTTCAACTTATTAATTAATTTTCCACAGTTCCTAAAGCAGTTAGAGCAAATTGAGGGAAAAAAAGTTAATTCCACTCCTTTTACACAGACTGTATGTAGACCTGGTAATAAAATAGCAGGTGTATACTGATAAGGACGTGGCTGGCTAAATGCCTGGCGAAAATGTTTTCATGTAAAACAAGCCTGTGATTAAGGTTTAGACTTTCATATATCCTCAGATCAAAACAATCATATGCCATGGATCGTGTCGGTTTTCCTTTTGGGAAAACTTAGAGAACAGACTCACATGTAGCGTAGATGTGGGTTCTGGGCGAAGGCTCGAGACTGGATTGTCCTCAAATTGCAGTTCATGATAGTCCTGAAACAGAAAAGAACACAAATATTTTTGTTTTCCATCTCAACCAACCACTGTGACATTTTCCCAAACACTTGTAGGAGTGAGCACACTTGAAGAAGGCTTATTGTAAATGGCTGTGAAGGATAAGCCATGATGGTATCTATGGAAACCGGCGTTCAGAAAGAGAGGGCCTGCGGATCGTGCCAGCGTCAAACAGCGAATGTGCTGATTACCTGCTGATCTAAAGTCACATTTGAGGTAAATCATATGTCTGGGTTGAAGCACATGAGTTGTGAGAGGAGGAGAAAGGGGCAGTTTGGTTGTTTTAACATGGGCTGACATTGGCACCGTCTGAGCTGGTAATTATTTAGATGGCTAAAAGAGATGATAAAAAACCCAGCAACTTCTCTTCCACCTGAGGCATCATTATAGCCAGGATACTCATCGAAAAGCAACCTCTCCTCCCTCTTGTCCTTACTCTCACCAGCATCTCGAATCAATTATGTATATTGAATCCGTTTTTATCACTGGCATCTGTGAGATGTTTATTTGCACTGAGCGCTCGCTCCTATTTTCATTACGGGTGTGAGAATGAGTAATCAGATCAACAGACTCTGATTTGGGTTGAGCCCACACAAAGGCACGGTTTGTGATGCAGGACTAATCGCTCGAGTTGTTGGTAGGTCTGCCGATCATGATTCCAATCCTGAAAGCCAAGACGCCTTAATAGTGGTAGAAATATTGACCGATTTGAATCAGTGCACTACTATGAATATCAAAAAAGGATGGATCCTTGTGTCTCTGTATCGATTATGTCTACTATTCACTGGCTTTATTTTACATGTTTATTATTTAGAAAACTATGATATCGGGTCTCCTTACAGCACCAAGGTCTCCAGATTGGTCCTGAGCTCTGGTGCTCGTATTCTTTTCGTGTTTGTGTGGGTTTCCTCCGGGTTCTCCGGTTTTCTCCCAATGTCCGAAAACTTGCAGGTGGATGGATTGGCTATTCTAAACTATCCATAGGTGTGAGTGTGTGTGCAATGGACTACTCCCATCCTGGGGGACAAATCCTCCCACCTTGCCCCCAGTGTTGCCAGGAAGGATCTACCGCAACCCAGACCAAGATGAAGTGGTTGCTGAAGATGAATGAATGAATTATATTAGGATCTTCATTTTCCTCAGTTAATTCCTAGTCACCAAATACAGACTTGTGCAATTCTATAACGATTTCTACTATCTTCATCAATCTTTAGGTCTTAGGCCAACACTTTTTTTAATGTTCACATTACAAGCTTCTTTGCAGCGCTGATGTTTTGCTCAGATCATACCTGTCTGATCTTGACGTCTGACATTCAAATCCATTACTGACCTGTATCTGTCACCTTTCCCCCCGAAATGCCCCACATGTGCACATCGAGTTCCTGGACAATGGTTTCAAACACTATTCAGTTTTGGGAGGTTCATTCCAATTTTGCTTAAACAAAATTTCCCCATCCTTCCACTGAATAAGAAGTCGCTGCTGTTGGTGTCACTGTCCTCCATCGCTGGTTTGCTGCGCTGCTCACACTTGATGATGACGATGACATTGATATGCACGGGGAAAAAGTATGTACATGTACATGCACTGCGAAAAAGCCACATGAATTCTGTTCTTGACCATTCACATCGCATGAGCACGTATCGGATATGTATCTGATCTAGTATCACATATAAAAGTGGCTCAAGTCTGAGTTTAAAAGAATTTTTGTGTCCACACAGTCCTGAAAAACATCAGATCTGTGTCATATTAAGGCAAAAAATCAGATTTGTGTCACATCAAGCCGGTAATGTGAACGTAGCTTTAGGCTTCTTTGGTCGTTCCTCTGGATGAACTCTAAAGGATCTAAAACAGAGTGAGTGTTTCTCTATCAGAAAGGCTTGTTTAGGAAACTGGGAACCCTTAATTATCCAAAAAACAACATAAAAACCACTGAAGATCCCTGTTTTCCAAAAGGCTAGTGGTTAAATCATTGAACTTCTGATTGGAAGATCATGAGTTTAAATCTTAGCACCAGCGAGACACCACTGTTGGGTTCTTGAGGAAGGATCTAAACTGTCTCTTGTTTTGGTTGTAAGTCATTTGAATAAAAGCATTAAACAAATGAATAAACGTAAATGAAAAAAACCTTTAGCAACCCAAAAGTCATGACTCCATTTAAATAAAACACAAATTATCTGAATGGATTTGATTATAAATTTTAAAGACATCAGTGGTCAGAGAAGGAAACAACCGCTTTATTGGTGATGCGATTGAGCAGAAGCTAGTTCACAACTGCTAACGCAAGAGCCAAAAGCTACACCATCACAGTGAAAGATGGATTCAACTTTTAATGGTACAACATGTTCTGAAAGCCATGCTTGTTTTATATTAACTCATTCATTAGGCAAACTTCACATTTGATTTTGTAAAGATTTGGCTCTCTGGTTTCCTGAACCAATGCCAGCTCCAGCACAAGCAACTAGCAGGTTCCTAGTCGTATAATGATTTTTAAAAACATAATTAAGCATAAAATGTAATGTCAGATCAATAAAAAGGAATAAAACAGAAAGAAGCAATGAGATGCTGTGGTTTTCAGACTGGGTTTTAGGTACTAGTGGAGTATTGACAAACGCTAGTGGCTAATGAGAAACATGCTAATCAGTGCTGCTGTAATTGCTTTAAGCCTTCGGAAATTGGCTAGGAGAAAACTGTGCATGTGCTAGCGTGTGTATGTGAGATGGTGTGAGGATGAGCTTCCCGAGAGGCATCCGCAGACACTTTTTGGAAGAGGAAGGCTAACATCTCTACAGCAGGCCAAGCGCGGAGAGGGAAGGGAGAAGGAAAGGAAGGAACTGAGCTGAGTTCTCATCCAGACACTGGGCGATGGGGGACGTAATTAAATTTCCTGGCTGCTTCAGTGCTGTTTATTTGATCAGTGGAAAGCAGGCCTTGGGGAGGATCTTTTTGTTTGTGGGCCGACTAGAAAGGAAAATCCACACTGCTAAAGTCGACCACCGGGAGATGAGAATGCCCAGCTGACCGGCTAGCGTCGGCACTAAGTGCTAATCCATAGATCTATCACTTCAAGTGCTATCGCTATCGCTGTGAACGATGTTCCTTGAAGCCATGTTGGCAGCGGTGCATGGTGTCTGAGTTCAGGGTGAGGGGGAGATTAGCGATATGGTGCTAAGAAGTGCTTCTGCTACTCACAGTCTCTGGATTCCAGTGTACAGAGCCATGTCAACCTCCTGTACGGTTTGTAGACCCAACCAGTTCTCGATGTGTCTGTAAAAAAAAAAACATCAGAGAGGGGTTAGAGAGCTCAGGTTAGTCACCTAGCATGCATTAACTATCAGATAAACATGTTATCGGAATGTTCAGTAATGTTCGTTAGTGCGTAATTGCACTTTCACGTCATGTCTTTCAAAGAATCATACTAGAGGAAATTACACTAATTATGAGAAATTAGCTATTTCAATGGCAAAAGAGTGACAGGTCTTCCTGGGTTTAACAAGGGCGGAGCTTAAGTTAAACTTGATCATGTGATCGCTCCACAAATGTAAAATGTTAAATGTATCTCTTATACAGAAACATTCTCTCAGAAATAGTGATACAAAGTTCATAAAAATTCTTAACTTCCTTAAATTTCTTACGAGCGAGCTCATACAACATAAAAGTTAATATTTTTAATACAATTTATTCGCATTTCCTGTTGAAAAATGTAAAACCCACAGCATTGGTGAACGAGGTGTTGATTAATTCTTTGCAACAGGAAATTGTATAATTCGTTCTAATACATCATCTTTTCTACAATAACACCTCATTTACAGGGACGTGTACGGCAGATGCTCCACATAAACAGAGAAGAAAAAACGTTGATATGGTGAAGTTTTCTGTAAGGAGATATTTATTTAAGATTTATGGAAGGAGTCTCCAGTGTCAGTGCTGTGTTTTTTTTTCTTATTAACTGCCAGAGACAGAAAAAAAGAGCGGCTGGTGAGGGAACGACTGTTTGAACGACTGCACACAAAGTACATTGTCCTTAACCATTACAGAACAACAAGCATACCTGATAATCTCTCCCTCTCTCTCTCTCTCTCTCTCTCTCTCTCTGTGTCTAGCTACACATGCTACTCCTGAGATACCAGTGATCCTGACCCCTTCTGCTCTCCGGACCTGCCTGATCCATCCTGATGCCCTACTTCTGGTTGGAGTTCTCATCAATTGGAAATCACTTGCCTCACATGCACAGCCTGAAGATCATTGAGATTACTGAGGATGGTATCACTTAAAAACCATGAAGATGGCTTTGGACCACAATTCATATGAACTGTTATGCTGTGATAGCTTTAGGACTACAATTGCCATAAACAGTTTTGCACTCAAGTCTCCATCAGTGAATAGTGGATAACTTCAACAAAATAAACTTCATGTGTAAACTGTAATGAATTTCCTGGTTACAAAACTGCACTATTTGAGCATGTAGTAGACAGTTATAGAAGGGAATGATTTATAATCGCACTATCCGGAGTCACCCAGATGAGGATGGGTTCCCTTTTGAGTCTGGTTCCTCTCAAAGTTTCTTCCTCATATCATCTCAGGGAGTTTTTCCTCACCACCATCACCTCTGACTTCCTCATTAGGGATAAATTCATACATTTAAAATGTATATCCTGAATGTATTTATTTCCATAAATCTGCTTTGTGACAATGTCCATTGTTAAAAGCGCTTTACAAATAAAATTGAATTGAATTGAATTGTTTATAGCTGCTATAATGTAAGCGAGAACAGGAACTAACTTGTTTAGCGGATGTTCCACAACATTAAATAAATACAAAAAAATTACAATTACAATTGCTGTGCTATAATTTTAAACAGAATGTATTTTAATGATATGCAAATATATGCAGTTAAGGGGGCGGGGTTTATGTTTCTAGCTTTTAATTCTCGCTCATTATGATTCCATCGATAGAGATGAGGTTGCTATTGACTTCACCAATAACGCAGTGTTAGCCCTCTCACAGAAATCTCACACTTCTGCCTGGCACATTTAAATCAGATACAAAAATAAAGTGTTGATTAACGCACATCGCCCGCAGATAAAGGCGGACTAAAGAGGCGATTTCTGCTCTTTATGGAAGGCGCGAGCAGCGAAGGCTAATCGTGAATCTTGAGCTCTCACAGCAGCAGATGTGAGGAGATCCAGCTGCTGTCAGCTTTTGAGAGAGTGTGAATTCATAACACACACACGCTGATTAATGACTGTTTTCCTCCTGGAGCGATGTTTTTCAGACGTGGTGAATATCACTTTGGGGCGATCGCTGTGTTGCACCGATAAAGCCGTGGCTCTGGAGGAAAATTGCAGCAATCACCGAGAATCAAAGCGAAACTCTCTCCTCGCCATATCACAGCTTTACAGAGGAATTTCAAATGTAGTTTATAAATATGTAATTTAAAATTCCACTGAAAGGAGCTTTTTTTTTAAATGCTTAGAAAATACTGAAAGAAAAAATGGCCGCTCTATACATTTTCCGAGCCATCAATAACGCTTCGTTTTTTGAAGCTACTTCGCTAATGTAAGACATTTTTATAGCCACCAATTTAGCGTCCTGCCTCAGCGTTAACATATTATACACTGGTGCACTTTTAACTGATGTTCCAATGAAAAAGATGCAAAATGGTGGTCATTTTTTGTATTCTTTTTTTTTTTTTTTTTGTATTTGTATTTTGTAACACTAATTTTACATTGTAAAATTAATTTTACACACACACACGCACGCACACAAGACACACAATCTTCACATGTGAAATTTACATATGTGGTATTTTTGTGTTTTTTTTGTTTGTTTGTTTCTCACATTTTTCACATTTAGCGCGTGTTTTTATTTTTCACATTCTTTTTTCCTTCACTTGATTCGTTTTTTTCTTTATAACGTGTTAGTTTTTCACATGTATGCTCGAGTGCAATTTGAAATAAGCAATTTGGCATAAGCGTACTCCTCGACTTTACGCCGGACGTAATTCAGGTGATTATTTATTGTAAATCTTTGCTATTCACACGCAATTATCGCCATCGCACATTACACGCCATCATGTTATTTTGGATCTTCATCAATCAGGGCTTTAATGTGCAGAAGCGGTTTATCTGAGCAGAAAGAAGAGGCCCAGTGTTCACCCACACAAGTGTATTTCACAAAATATGAAAGCTCGGAGAATGAAAACTGACACCTCGTGTATAAAGTTAACGTAATTTCAGAACTACAAAGCAGAACAAATAACACAACACAAAATGGCAGGTTAATTATACTTGTATTCCAGCAGCATTTATTTCTTACAACTTTCCCCACTTTCCTTCACCTTTATATTACACTGGAGAAAAAAAAAACACTTCAGTTTTTAAACCTTGACTTTAATCATGAACTTTCACTGCTGCTCAGAGAAAGTGTGTGCCATTTATTACCAGATATTTTGGGGGAAAAAAAGGCAGAAAATGAAATAATATGTCAAGATTTTCTTTTCAAGCCCTTCCAGCTTTTGCAGAAGAATTAATTAATAATTAATAATTAAAAATAATTAGCTAATTATTTTCATCATGTGCTAGCATTACCAAATCATCAATACACCATATTTTATCAAACAAAAATGTTAATTAGGGTCTTGTTTAATGTTTGTTTGCTCAAATCAGACACTTGTAAAGGGTTTATTTACTATGTATTAGTTTTTAGTAATTTATTTGCCATGATTAAGTGAGTAATATTAGCAAGATCCCGGAGGTGCCAAGGACAACACGACGGATCCAACTGCTTGGACAAGGCACCAGATCCGCTATGAAGTTCTTCCCAGGATTTAAGGATAAATCTGACATTTTGGCAAATAACCACGCTCCCCAAGTTTGACATGATGAATACATTGACATTCAAGACGCCCATGTCCCGGATAGCAGAATGTAGCATCCGCACAAGCTTTGGCAGAAAAAAAACGAGAGATAATTACGTTTTTTTGCTGTACCAGAGCCAGCACGGGATGTTCGGCAACATGGGCAGATGGTTCTGTATGAAGTTTTATAATTTGGCCTGGAGGGACCCGAGGCTTCAGCTGCCGTCTAGCTAACGAAAGTTAAGCTCGCTAAGCCTCTGCGCATCAGAGCACTCTCTGGCTGGGTGTGAATCCAGAGCACTGTCGGGATGCTAATTCAGATATTCAGACGGCTAAGATCTGAAGACTCTGACTTTCTGACAGGAAAAAGAAGCAGCAAGCTGGCTGACAGCAGATCCTAAATCAGTGAAAGTGATATGTGTGTGTGTGTGTTTATGGCCGATGTTTCCTGAGCTATACAAGCATCAAGATCATCTTAATTCAGCAAAGAAATCGAACATAAGATGCTAATAGCGCTCAAATGAACAGCGTTGTCGTTGGTTTTGGTTAACCCGATCTGCTAGCATCAAAAATAACGAATAAAATCCAGTGGGATCTGATTGCCATTACGTAACACACATCAAGCAGCTAGCTTTCAAACATATTTAGCCATATTAGTGGTTTCGTGTGAGGTACTGATGGACGTTAGCCTCCTCAAGCACAAGCGATTTGCATTTTGGAAGTATCAGGAGCCAAAAGAGCAATTAAGTTCAGCTTGGCCGCTAGGATGGGATGTGTCATGTGCCAACGAGGACAAAAATGAGTTTGGACAGACGAGGGAAAGCTCCGGAGTTTAAAGAGAGACAAAATGGTGGAGGAAAGAAGTGCAAACGGTGGCATTGTCTAAAGAGCGCCTTTCAATGATATTACAACTCGTTCATAGGGCACACTGTGTGAACTACAAATCTCAAAACAGTCAAATCTTAAAAATACAGATTTTATGTAAATTCAAAACCAAGAAATATATAGACCATGATCTGGGAATTGTTCAAAGTGGATTTTTCACAGAATCAGGAAGTAGAAAACCAGGAAGTAGAAGACATGGAACAAACAGGAAGTAAAATGAGAGTATATATATTTTAAATAAATAGATGAATAAATAAATACCAGCAACAACACCATTAGAAAATTGTAGAGTAAGCTCTCTATGAGTAAAACCGCACATAGATAGTAGTGTCCTTTAAAAGTACCAGGGCTAGAACATTAGCCATGTTCCCTTTAGGCCTGGAAGCCAAAGTAGTAGCCTTTTCCGATCCTCTCCTCCCATGTGTTTCCTCTAGATTTATGACTTACCCAACTACCCACAATGCAATTACAAGCCGGCTAATGAGGGACCGTGTAATGACGGATAAGGCTGCCGGGGTCCCCGGAGTGCATGTTGGACACTGATGTAAAATCCTGCCCTTGTCGCTTTGCCATTGTGCAACACACCCATGACATTCTCCTCATGTCTGCCTATTGGGAGCGTTAAGCAGCTGCTGGAGGAAGCAGACTCGTGAAACTCCAGTCAATTCAAGCGTGCTAAGCTTCTAAAAGGCGGCCATCTTGTCAAGCGTCCCCAAGGACACCAAACCTGTCAAGTCTTTATCTGTCTATTCGTCTCAAGCACTTAACGATTAGCAATGTCTGTCGCTTTGTTGTTATGCTACCGGCACGATCGTTATCTTTCTTTTGGTCACTCATTCTTTCAAGGTCCACCTGATATTCATTCTAATATGTTATTGTTTCTATAGTAACAGCTCAAAAGTAGTGACATATAGTTGCGGTGGACTTTCCACAAAAAAGGATTTAGAAAAATGTGTGTAATAGTTGATATGGTGATGTTTTCTGTAAGGACATGTTTATTTATTTAATATGTGTGGAAGGAGTCTCCAGTGCCAGCGCTTTGTAACAGTCAGTAAGTTTTCTGCCGTGGTTTTTTTTTTTGTCTTATTAACTTCAAGAGAGAGAAAAAAGAGAGGCTGTGAGAGAATGACTGTTTATAGCTGCTATAACGGAAGCGAGAACAGAAACTAACTTTCTGTTTCACGGAAGTTCCACAATGTTAAATGTAACTACACAGTTAATGTTGTGGAACGTTAAATAAAAGGATAAAAAAGTGATTTGTTAATAAATGTAAAATTGTAATCATTGGTAAATTGCTGTGATAAAGGAGGAATAAACACTCGGAGACATGCTGTTATAGGAAAATAATCAGGAACTCTTCAAACTTTTCCATGGTAAAAATCAAACACTGAGGATTTTGATCATTTTGAAGCAAGATCGGAAGAATTGTTTACTGAATCATCCTTATCTTGGTCAAGGTCACAGTGGATCCGGATCAAACTCCTGACCTGGGAATTCACTTTCAGTTCTAAGGGTCAAATTGGGGACAGAATCAGGCTGTTCACACGTGACATCCTGACCCCAGATCAGCAGCTGTACAACAGGAATCATCAATGTCTCATTGTGCACTCGAGAATTACAATCAGACCTCCATCTGTTGCTGGCTCCAGTTCTGCAAATATTTATAACCAGCTAGAGTAATCTAACAAGGTCCATCCCCCATTACAAGAAACGGACACTTAACCAGAAACTAATTCTGGATTTAATTACTTTGATTTGTGTGTTTTAGAGAGATGGTGGGATTCCACCATGACTCGGTAATGCTGGCCTGGGAAAACCGTTCAGCTGGTGAAAATCTAACCTTTTAATTTATATAAAGCTTCAAAAGATAAACTTTCTTCCTTACTAAGATTTACTTATTTGTAAAGAAAAGAAAAACACATCACAACCACAGCTACAGCTCTGGCATGTTGAAGCCTCCAGAAATGGTGTAAAGTTGACTGGCTTAACATCCGGTTTTGCATTATTGACAGATTTTGCCAACTTTTTTGTCAGTGTTTCGATTTAAACACACTCCTAGAAAAAGTGGGTTGCTCAAGGGTTCTCTAGGGCGTCGGGGTTCGTCTGTTGTAGGGCTCTACATCAGATCATTCTAATACGGTATTGTTTCTATAGTAACAGCTCATTCACAGGGACGTGTACAGCGGATGCTCCACGTACATCCATTAAAAAAATATTCATTCATATGGAGAAGTTTTCTCTAAGGAGACGTTTATTTAACATTCATGGAAGGAGTCTCCAGTGTCAGTGCTTTGTAACAGTCAGAGGTAAAGCTGTAACTTTAAGTTTTCCGACATCTTCAGGACAGAGGAGTTTACGCTTCTTTGCAGTTTCTCTGTAACATGACAAGCTGCGTTTTGTTTTTGTCTTATTAACTTGAAGAGAGAGAAGAAAGAGAGGATGGTGAGGGAACGACTGATTATAGCTGCTATAACTTAAGCGAGAACAGGAACTAACTTGTTTTACTGACGCCCCACAACATTAAATGTAACCATAAATGGATAAGAAGTGCGATGTGTCACTCTTTAAAAAAATTAAAAGCTGTAACAGTTGGTATATTGCTGTGGTGTAAGAGGAATAAAACACTTCATGGCTGTTGCAGGAAAATAATCACCTTCGGGGTGGTGACAGTAACTCTGCTTCAGCACACCACCCCATCATTGATTATTTTACTATTACAGCATGCTCCTACTTTAGTGGTTTATTCCTTACATAATGCTATGGCAGCTTTTGTAAAAAAAAAAAAATTGTTAGTGAAATATATTACATATCTTTTATCAAAGTTACACAGAAAGTGTTCCTCAAGGGTTCTTTGAATAGTTCATGGTTTTAACCTTCAAAAAAGATTTTCCTAGGAAGCTTTTTTCTAAGAAGTGCAAAAGGCACACTATTAGTTGTTGGGTGTTTGCAAACACATAAACCACTACTACTACAGCTCTCTGGCATTCTGAAGTGTGTTTACTCTCAGAAATGACATAGAGTTGTCTGGATTAATGTGACATGTTCATTAATTGTCAAAACTTTGCCAGCTTTGAATTTAAACTCTAAAAAGCATCAAGTACATCTTATGTTCTTCAATCTAAGCTTGACTTTAAAACAGTGTTAAAAGGCTTTCCACATTGCACAGTTTAAAAGCATAAACAAAAATATTATAAAATTTTACAGTTTCAGAGTGAGTGAACTTCCAAATGTCCACTTGTATACACATTTTTTTAAAAACGTTCAAACATGCAAAAACAATTTGAAAAGAGTCACATGAGCACATCAGTCCAGTGATGTCAGAAACTGTTATGTCAAATGCCTCAGGAACAACGCTAAGAGCTGCGTATTGACCGTAAGAGCTGCGTATTGACTGTTAGACAAGACAAACTGCAGAAAAACATCGAAAAGTCTAAAATTAAAAATGACAAATGTGATGATTCCTATGTGTGGACTGACGATGAGACAATGAGGTGGACTCAGGAGCAGTACAGGACCGAACATATTCTGTCTCCTCCACATGAGGATGTAAGAACAAAACAAAGTGAAATTAAACTTCAAACATGTTATCAAATTAAAAAATTCCTGGCCACAAGGTAACAGCCTGACTAGCAGCTGAGATAAACGCAGTCCTAGCACATTCATAACACGTGCAAAACACACGCAAAGGGCACGTGCAGGTTCACACTGTGACGCTGGCATTTTCAAAACATCTGTTTTTCCCGTCCACCTGAAAACATCTTTTCGAAAAGCCTCATCTTCAACGATTTCACATGGATGTATAGAAAAAAAATCGATGTTTTCAAAAATCTCTGTATACATCCGTCCGTGTCTTTAACATTTCAGGAATTGTCCTGTCAATATATCCTGGTTATCACCTAAGCATGCAGTTTTTGAAAGGACAACAGATTGATGGAGATGACATTCCCACTGGTCACAACCGCAAACCTTCAAATACACATCAGGTCTGTGCCAGAACACGTCCAGCATAATTACGCTAATGTCTTGTTTTGCCGACATGTTTTAAAGTTAATCAAAAACATGCAGGTCTTTAAGGTCCAGCCACTGGCATGATAAAGCGGTTACTCCGCTTTGGAGCCCTCCCAGCTGTATCGGGTGCTGGAGAATCGATAGCTGGAGCCACTGGAATGGATCAAAGCTGAGGAGTGAATGATGGACGGGACAGGTTTCAAAGTGCACACTGAGCCTTTTTCCCTAGTGACTAATTGACCAAGGGACTAATTGATGGAGTCATCGATTGGGGAGCGCAGCGGGTAAATGGCCACTAATGAGTCTGACAGCTTTCAGGATTCAGAGCATCGGCTTACTACGGCTAATCTTCACGAGCTAACTCGTACGTAAGCCCCCAGTAAAACCCCAACATCCCCCAGTAAAAACACAAGATGACAAGCCAACTGACATACACCTGGAATGATTGACAGTTGCATTGGTGTTTTGAACTCTCAGATATTAATATTAAAAATGGTTCCTCAAGGGTTCCTTGGAACCCTCAGTGGGCCCAGTATTCCCTGGATAGATGCCAGATCCACCATGATCCTGGCCCAAATCTAGAACCTCTATTAGTTTTTCAGCTTGTCCTATAAGGTTCTATATAGAAACAGTGGGTTTCTCTATTAGAGAGGATGCCAAGGAACTGTTGAGGAACCATTTTTCTTAAGAGTGCACATTCTCCATTCTATGATGCTCAAACCTCTTCTGATCTGTGAGGTGGGAATACACACTGGAATGGGATGCCAGGCCACAATACACACAAGTTCACATCTACAGCCAATTTGGAGTCATCAATCCACCTACTGGTATGTTTCTTGGAGGTTTGAGGAAAATGTGGGGAGAACAAGATAAACTCCACATAGACACTGACCAAGATCAAATCAGGATCAAACCAGGGACTCTGGAGCTGTGAGATGGCAACACTACCCACTGTACCACCGCGCCACTACAATATAACTGTTTTATATTTTATAAAATATATACTCTTAGAAAATTTAAGCATTCTTCACTTTTTAAAGGGGCTCTAATTAGAACCCTGTGTAACGGAGAACCCCTCTGTTTCTGTAAGGTTCTACACAGGACCTTTCCTCTAGGTTTCTCTAGACAGAGAAGCTGAAACACCCTTCAGGGTTTTAGATTTAAACGTTCTTTTAAGGGTGAAATAAAATTATTCAATAATAATAATAATAATAATAATAATAATATCCAGGTAACTTTTGTAAAAAAAAAAAAAAATTCTAATGTGATACATTATCTTTTGATGAAAAGATCGTAGAAAGATCATACACTTGTAGAAAAAGGGTTCCTTAAAGATTTTACTACGAAGTACAAAAGATACACCCTTTCTTCTTCATCATAGAACCTTTAAGGGTTTCCACAGAGGGAGAAATGGAAAACTCGTTAGTGTGCCAGATAAGAAATTGTATTTTATAATTTTTTACAATATATACAGTTAGTGAATTAACTCCACATTGATATGCAGCTAGCTGGCTGAAGTAACGGCGTGCTAGCTAATGTTCTACAAACATTCTTTTTTCCTGTTTTTTCAAAATGCAATTTATGTTTGCCCAAAGTTGGGCTTCTTCCACCCCGCCTGGAGCTTTACATCATTGGTCCACGGGGTACTAACTCGACACACGCGCCAAAATCCATCAGATCCACAGCGATGTTTGGATTCTACTCGGTTTCTGTCTGGAAGCAATCTGACTGAATCAACTTTATTTATCCTCAAGCGGGCAATTCAACCATCGCTGGGCTTTTCAGCCGTGACTGCCGAAGCAGCTTAAAAAAAAACCCACAGTGCATCAAATTAATGTCACTGCACCAGCAAGAGTGCAAACAGAGAGCAGGAACAGTATACGGAAACTACTGCTATAATGCAATGCATATGTGTGTATATATATATATATATATATATATATACAGTCAGGTCCAGAAGTATTTGGACAATGACAGAGTTTTTGTGATTTTGCCTTTATACACCACCACAATGGATTTGAAATAAAACAATCAAGATGTGATCGAAGTGTAGACTTTCAGCTTTATTGTAAGAGGTTCCACAAAAATATGGCATTTACCATTTAGGAATTACAGCCATTTTAAGCAAAGTACCTCCATTTTCAGGGGCTCAAAGGTATTTGGACAATTGACTGACAAGAAGTTAATTGACCAGGTGAGGTCCATTCCCTCGTTACTTCAAGACAAATGAAGCAGATAAAAGGTCTGGAGTTGATATCAGGTATTGAGTTGGCGTTTGGCAGCTGTTCGATTGGAGATCTCAATGCAAGTGAAGGAGGCCATCATTCAGCCAAATGCTACAAAACTGATAGGA
>CM040460.1:29449476-29460558 GCA_022758105.1 Pangasianodon gigas | reverse complement strand
TGGAATTCACTGAGCTCCTGAGAGCGGCCCATTCTTTCACAAATGTTTGTAAAAACAGTCTGCATGCCTAAGTGCTTGATTTTATACACCTGTGGCCAGGCCAAGTGATTAGGACACCTGATTCTGATCATTTGGATGGGTGACCGAATACTTTTGGTAATATAGTGTATATATATATATATATATATATATATATAAAGAATAAAGTGCTACTGTGATATAAAAGAAGTTATAAGATTTAGAAATGCTTCAGTACAGTTCTGATTAGAAAAATAAATAAATTAAAAGCCTGTAGTTTCTCAGACACTTGCGTATGTCACCCAGCAGCAGTTTAATTAACTCGGGCTGAGGTGAGGACGCTGTACACACCGCTACACACCGCTACACACCATCACACACCGCCACGCAGCGAGCGAACACACGAGTCCAAACCCTACACACCTTCTTCATCCTGATATCACTCTTCCTCAGTTTCCTCTTTATTCTGTTTAGTGAAGATACGGCACACGGGACGCACAACATCCATGTATGCATAAGAAAAAAAAGCATTAGCTGTTACATTTTCATTTGCATCACATTATGACTACTCACACATCCACATCCAGACTTTTCCTTAAACTGAAATCCGGCGCCGCACTTTGTATGGATATCTCGTCCGAGCGTAGCGTTCCGTATTCACGCCTCTCGTGTCGTACACACACGCTCTGCATTACACATTTTCCTGAACTGTATTCGGTTCTCTCCGGATTTAAACAGAACACAGCTTTGTTTTCAGTCATACAAAAGGATTAGCCTTTTAGAAAAGAAGTAGCGTCATTTCTGAAATCCATGCTAAATAAATTTAAAAAAAAAACGTTTTGGTGTCAGAGCTCATGATCAGGCCTGACGCAGATCAATAATACAACATTCTGATTAGTATATTTCTCAATTAAATACTTGGTGTAAAATAGTAAATTGTTTAATATGTCTTTTAAAACAAACAATATTGTGTTCTTCGCTAATAATAACCAGGTTAGCTAGATAGCAGCCCAGATAGTTGTGTGACTGCTAGTGGTGTAACTAGCATTAAAACTAGCATAGTGTCTCAGGTTAGTTTTGCTTTGGTTTGTTTTGTGAGATTTAATAAAATAGACCGTAATATCCAACATCAGAAAGATGTTAACTCGAGTAAGGGTTTCTGTTACAATGCAAATTTTCATCACTGGATTAGAAAGTTGGCAGTTAGCTAGCTAGCGACTCATGACGGATTTTCCTGATTCCATGACTTCCTCTTAAGCTCGCAGTATTTCCAACTTCTGATTAGAAAACACCTCCTCAGCTTAAAAATCCTACTAGTAATCAGGAAAACAATCTCAACCCTGAGTTCAGCACACGATCTCAGATCAACATGGCCGCTCGCACCGTCAACAGTAAAGAAAATATCACTGCTTCAGTTTTATACAGAGTTTAGAGTCGTATTGGTGACTTTAGCTCATTCAACATAAAGGCACATTAGTTAGTTAAATCTATAAAACTCACTATACGGTTTGAGGAGCTAAATACATCATGAGCTTTGAAGATTAGCTGGTTAGCTAGACAAAGCTTTCATAAGCCAAGTTTCCATCCACTTTTTGTGCTTTTCTGTTATTGACAAAGTAGAAGTGTGTAAAAAAAAAAGTTTGCGAAATTTGCTGTCTCTCAGCTGTTTCCATCTAATTGGCCTTTTACTGATAAAATGGTGTGTGTGACGACGTCATCCTTAAAAAAAACCAAATTGTTGCATAAGTTTTGGTGTATCACAAAAGAAATCTGCCCTTGAGCAGTTTCCATACATAATCTTGTGTATATCTAAAAATTGTGCGAAGTATGTCCTCAAATCTTTGTAAAATTGGAGAAATTATCGAGACAATTAAATGAAATTGGCCAGCTTACTTTCATTGTTATTTCACAAATAATTGCAACTGTATGAAATATCAGAAGACGACGGCACAATGGAGCAGCTGCTCGTCTGATAAGGCTCTGAGTAACTTAAGCCCTTGTGCGATGAAGCCCATGGGTCTGAGAGGTACTGGTGGAGAGCTGTGTCCATGGCAGCCTGCGCCCAGCACAGAGTAGTGTAGGAAACTTTCAGGGTTAGTAAAACAACCGTCCATTGATGTGTACATGCTGTGTGCACGGCTATTAAAGAAAAATGAAAGCGGTGTTATATCAGGCTGCTGAATGTAGCGGAGCCCAGTGAAGCTGCGGACCATAATTCCTCTGTGCATCTCGTGCTACAGGTTAGATGCCACGCACATCCCTATTCTTCCCCTGACGGATGGATAAATTCTGTTATGTGACACTTTTTTTTGCACAATTACCATTTTTCTTGACAAAAACTGTTTCCAGACTGTTTTTTCGCAACATTTCAAGTATCAACATAGAATTTATGCACTAAAGTTAAACGAAGAAAGATTATGTCGACACTTGTGAAATTTTATCGATAATTTGCGTTTCCATCAGCTATATCGGTAAACATTTCAATGCGCTAAATCTTTTAAAAAAAAAATAAAATCCTTGGTTGGAAATGTAGCTATTGAGACATCGATGTTTTTCCACTTCGTAGCTCGAACGTGAATCGAAATTGACGTAAAACTGATTTCTAACGTCCCACTTCCCACAGCATAATCTCACACGTGATTGGTCCAAAGCCGTAAAACTGATTTAGTGATGTCACCGAATAACACTTACTGACCCGGTTATAGAAAGAAAGTCTATCAGTCGCACAAGAGAAGTTTAAACATTTAAACATCACAATTTTTAATTCTGGAGGACTTTAAACCCAAGATAGACAACATGTAGAATATTCAATAATGTTATAAAATAAACTAAGAAGCGAAATGTTAATGTTAATGTTAGCTCAATTCTTTGCCTGCTAGCTAGCCATGTTCATTTTAGCAGATTTGTTTCTCAAAACAAACAAACAAACAAACAAACAAACATATAAATAAATAAAAGGCTGCTTGGCTGAAATGTAAATATAAATATATTACACAAATATTGTTTTATTTTCGTTACTTTAAATCATATTCTCTTATTAAGCACTGAACAGCCAATCAGGTGCATCCCTGCTTTTTGTGTAATTTATCTTTATTTCATTACATAAATATATGTATTTTTTTTTTCATATACTCTGTATATCATTTTATTCCATAAATCATTTGTGAACTTTTTATTTCCTTACTCTCATTTTTGTATTTATATTTTTGAGTCATGTTTTATTTCACTCTCATGCATTCCATTATATGATATAATATTTTATATGATTTATAAAATAAATATTTTAAACATGTTAATGATTGAATTAAAAAATATATAATAATACTCATTATTATTATTATTATTATTATTATTATTATTATTATTATTGTTGTTGTTGTTAAACAAGATATTTTTAACCATTATTATTGGTGTTAAGTTTCCTAGACTCCTGGTGATTGCTGTTTAATTTTAACCAATAATCAGGATAAAAAAATATATTTTTAACTTCCCTGACTTCCATTTTTCTCTAAGCTCTGTTGAAAGTGAGGAGAACAGGAAGCAAATGCAAAAAGGATCCAAAAGATGAAAACCTGTGCCATATGAATGGTCTGAGGAATTTAGACGATTATTTAGTTTTTTTTTTCAGTAAATCAGCATATTCAAATATTGAAATAACCTAATATTAGTTTATTGCTGATGCCAGAATCCCAGAGTCGCAGGAGGCTTTATCAGTTACAAGCGAACTCTTGTACTAACATCTCGCTTACGTTAGCTCAGAGTAGATCAGAGCGCAGGTATCTGAGTAGCTAAGCGATTTCATAACCCTTTTACGCAGTGTCACAACAGGAGGAACGGAGCTGCTTCATAAATATGCATGAGCTGCAGATCTGCATACGGAGAGTGTGTGTGTGTGTGTGTGTGTGTGAGAGGCGTTCAGCAAGCCGGTCAGGCCAGACGAATACGACGCAACAACATTAAAGCACCACGACCTTCAAGAAATTCCTGCAAATCAGCATGGTGTCGCTGAAGCCACTCTGGAAATGAATGAGAATTTCCGCCATCATCTCATCATCTTTCTTCGGATTGCTGGTACAGTGCCGAGGAACGGCTTCTGCATAAACCTAATTATTCTTTCACACCTTCAGGTGGTGTGTTCAATAATTTAGAGGTTCCTTTGAGAAACGGCATTCGGGCATCCGGCGATGAGAAGAAACCTCGGCGTGAAAATTTCCCCTCCATCTTCTATAATTAATCAGTTTCCAGCATGTGGCGCACTCGCAGTTTTATAATAATCTTTAGAAATCAGATGGCGTGAAGGTTACAACATCGAATCCGGCGGAATTCTTAAGAAAAACTTTTCAACGGGACGTGCACGTCATACTTTTATCCATTTATAGATACATGTTTAGCAGCTCTGACAGTAGTGTTAGCTGCAAGTCGCATGTTTATACAGTATCACTGCGCTCGGTCTGATACGTTATCGTTTCTATAGTAACGGCTCGTTCACAGGGACTTGTTTATGTGGCGGAAGCTCCACTGATAATAAACAGATTAAAAAATAAATGTTGATATGGTGAAGATGTTTGTGCTAAGAAAAATGTGTTTATTTAACATTTATGGAAGGAGTCTCCAGCGTCAGCACAGTGTCTAAGATTTCCGACATCTTCAGGACAGACGAGTTTACGCTTTTTGCGTTTTTTCAGTAACAAAGAAAATTGCGACAAGCTGCGTTTTTTTTGTCTTATTAAGTTCAAGAGAGAGAAAAAAGCGGCTGTTTTATAGCTGCTAGTGAAAACAGGAAGAAACTCATTTCCATTTACTATAAACGGATTAAAAAGTCTAAAAAGATGTGTTGCTTTTTAATGCATAAAAATTGCAATGGTTAGTAAATTGCTGTGGTGTAAGAGGAATAAAACACTTCAGGATGTGCTGTTACAGGAAAATAATCAACGTCAGCGTGGGAACAGCAACTCCAGTCAGAAATGAGAATTTTTCATTTTCATTTTCCTAGTAAAATCTCAGGAATCATAACTTTATTCGTCGGATCGGAGTTTTCCGAACTCTCATGACGACTCAGAAGTTCTCATGCTAGCTGTTCCACACCGTGCGGTTTCGAGCATTAGCACAGCGCTCCCCTCTCACCTCGGTGCCTCTGTATCAACACCCCGAGCTCCCGGAGGCGCTGAGGGAATCTGCTGAGTCGGCAAGTGCCTCTATAATACGTAAAACAATCCAAATATCTAGAGGCAGTCATGCAAACATCTATCCCCTGCTCCGTAACGTAGCGCATTTTTCTCACTTTGCAGAAAGAGGAAGTAAATGACATGCCAGCTCTGTTTACCGAATCCATCCGACTGGAACGTGGCCGCTATTGAGCGCCTGTCACACCGGGTTTTAGCGTCAGTGGATAAAATCAAATGTTCTGCCTCTATACATGGCACACAGCAAAGCTTTTTTTCTCCCTTTTTTTCCATTTTTTCAGTCTAAACCACAATAAGAGATGTTATGCGCTGCAGCAGCTGCTGTAGAAAGATGCATCACCCTCATAAGTTTTGGTACACTGAAGTCAAAATTGCTATTTTTTTTCCTGATGTGAAATGTGAGCTAACGCTGTGACTCGACGTCAGCGGCATCTTGCACAAAGAGCGCTCCATAAACACATTTCAAAAACAGCATGCTCTGCTCCATTTTTACAACTGAATATTTAATGCAGGAATCTAGTGTGCTGGCTGTGCTCCAATCACCAACCGTGTGTCCTAACTACAGAGCTTCTGCGTAGAAACCTGGTTTTAATTTCATTTAATCCCCAAATCCTGACTCTTATGGTTGACGTACGCCGTTTGTTTCATCCGGGTTTTCATCAGTAAATCAAAAAAAAAAAAAAAAATCACTGGAGTACTCCACAATTTCCATCATAAACTTACACGACTGCAGTAAAATGCAGTGGCTAATTTCCTTTTTACCTTCTTCTGTATTAGCGCAACAGCCTTAGCTAGCAAACCAGCTTGTTTGTTTGTTCATTTGTTTATCTGTTATAATTATAATATTATATGTATTATACTGTATATTATCACATGCACCACAAAGATGGCTGTGGATGTTCTTCCTTGGACAGTCTTAGGACTGCAATCCCAACCAGAGAGGGTGGAGTCTCCAAAAGCGCTGTCTGCCCTCTTCCTCATACATGAGCTCACAGACTCCCGCGATTGGCTAGTGTCTCTGTGATTGACAGGGGAGAGAGAGAGTATGCCCCTCCCACCCAGAGACAATCACGATCTCTCTTGGACTGGCTCCGGACGAGCTCTGGACGATAGGGCGGATAGTGCTTTTTTTTTTTTTTTTTTTTTTTAACATTTGCTGTTTTCCGCAGTTCTCCATCTGCTTTTATTTTATTGTCTACATATTTGTCTTTTCTTTCCACTGTGCGCTCATGCACCGCTCATCATAATTCTCCCAGATCTCAAACAGAAAAATGACACCATCGCTCTGTCTAAGAAGTCTAACGTCCCCCTTTTTGAGTCATTTCTTATTAAAATCCCTCCACACACACACACACACACACACACGCTGCCCGCTGACAGCACTGACAAACTGTAGCTCTAACAGCATCATTCATCACAGCGAACAGGAAAAAACACTTCTATTTACCATCCAGCGTCGAGGGCACATTGTGTGGTTTACGTCTCTCAGGATCCAGAGAGACACAGACAGAAAGAGAAAGAGAGAGAGAGAGAGAGAGAGAGAGGGGTTTCTAGTCGTCATGGAAACACGGCTCTTTTGTTTGAATATTAACGTTGCCTAATAGATCTTTGCAGAAGCTAGCAAAAGCTTGTGACAGTTATGAAAAGCCTCGTTGAGGACGCAAGCAGCTCGGGCGGTGGAAGAGATGATGAAACGCGTCTTCAAAGCCGATCCTCTGTGCCATCCCACTCGTCCTTCTTACTCAGAAATCCCTCTTTTCAGATGCCAGGCTAATTAATTCTTCCTAATCGGGGTTAGCGTATGCAACAAACCTCACCGTACAAATGCGATTCACATTTTCATAATATTTACATATTTACAATATTTACACTCACAAAAAAAACACACAAAAAATTGGGATATTTCGATGTTTAAGACGTCGTGTTCTACTGTTTCCTTAACGTGAGTCAGGAATAAAACACTGTGCGTGTTGTGCTGTTGGAGTAAAATAATAAATGATGGTGTGGTGTTGTGTCGTGAGAGAATGTTACTTGTTCCACCCTGACATTGATCACGTCCTCAAGTGGTAGATATACAGACAGATAGACAGATGTTTTACTCCTCTTATACCGCAGCAATTTGCCAGTGATTACAATTTTTAAAATTTATTAAAGAACGACATGTCATACTTTTTATCCATTTGTAGTTGTGGAAATAATTTAGTTCCTGTTCTCACTTAAGTTATAGCAGCTATAAACATTCGTTCCCTCACCAGCCTCTCTTTTTCTCTCTCTCGTAAAGTTAGTACGAGAAAAAAACGCAGCTTGTTACGCATGTTACCGAGAAACCGCAAAGAAGCGTAAACTCCTCTGTCCTGAAGATGTGGGAAAACTTAAAGTTACAGCTTTACCTCTGACTGTTACAAAGCACTGACACTGGAGACTCCTTCCATAAACGTTACATAAACACATTTCTCCTTACAGAAAACCTCATATCCATGATGAATGAGCTGTTACTATAGAAACGATAACGTATTAGAAAGAACACATTAATAAATGTACTTCCTGGAGTAAACATTCTGTCAGTTACAGTTATGTGTCATTAGCAGTTGAGTTAGTTTAAAGGTCACAGCCTGAAGGTTGTTCTCTCACACTCTCACACACACACTCACACACACACACACACACACACGGATAACAATGTTTCGCCGTCGTTGTGCTGCTGTCTGTGTTTTTAACACCAAACAGCCGGCAGCGTTCCTTCAGAGACCGGCGCTAACAATATGTTCTGATACAAAAAAAAAAAGAAGAAAATTCAGCATCAAATTGTGCAGCATCCAAATAACAGCGGCCTCCGAACTCTGAGCTCTGAGCTGGGGCGCGTCTGCTCGCGCTGATAAACACTCCTGCAGGGAGAGATCTGAGAAACGCTCCCAGCCTCCTCAATGCTGTTTATTAACACGAACGCAAATGGTGTGAGCTTTAAACCTGCTGCTGGGTAGCGCACACTTCCTCCCTGCATTATACACGACTTCTAAACACATCTGTAATGCAGGACAGCTGTGATGCAAACAAACAAACACACAAACAAATAAATACATTCTAAAAATATAGAAATATAAATAATAAAGATTATATTCATAAGTAATATGTAATAGAATTTAGACAGACAGATAGATAGATAGATAGATAGATAGATAGATAGATAGATAGATAGACAGACAGACAGACTTATATATATATATAGAGAGAGAGAGAGAGAGAGACACAGACAGACAGACAGACAGACATATATATATATATATATATATATATATAGAGAGAGAGAGAGAGAGAGAGAGAGAAAGATAGATAGATAGATAGATAGATAGATAGATAGACAGACAGACAGACATATATATATATATATATATATATATATATATATATATATAATATAGAGAGAGAGAGAGAGAGAAAGAGAGAGAGAGAGAGATAGACAGACAGACAGAGAGAGAGACAGACAGACAGACAGACAGACAGACATATATATATATATAGAGAGAGAGAGAGAGACAGACAGATTTAGTATGAAATGTATCCTTATCACTCTGTTCTTCTTTCTTTTCCACCTTCTTGTCTGTTTTCTGCTAAATTGCATGCTAACATTTATTAAACTTTTTGTGTAGTATAAATGTTAAAAGTTTACACCTTTGAAGTAACTCTGATGTCTTCACTATACATCATCAGAGGAGCAAAAAATGATAATGAATAAAAATAAATGCATTTAAAAGTGTGAAAAGCAGCTTAATCTTCTTTCCTGTAATCCATATGCTAGTGTTAGCATTAGGACTAGCAAAGCCTAAATGCTAATATTTATTAACATGCATTAGGATTAGCATTAGCCTTCCCATGTCTGGTGTATCACCACTGCTGCGAGAAGAAACCGGAGTCTTTTTTCCAGACTTTTTTCCACAGGCAGATACATTTCTTACAATATTTTCTGATGTTTTTTGACACTGCTTAGCCCTCGGAGCGCTAACTCGACCTTTGGTGCTCACTCTGTTGTTTTATCTGTCTTCAATGCGCACACAAAGTGCATTCTGGGTCAGGGTTTGTGCAGAACAGCTGGCGAGCGATTGAAGTCGCACTTCAAATGGCTGCTAGTCGCTATGCCCGCGCTAATATACAGAGTTATTTTGATCCCATTACAAAAACAAGGAAAAAAACCCTAAAGCTTTAGCAGCTTTCTGACCAGAGAGGAGCCGGTTTCCGTTTCTGCGTTTAATGTTTTTAGATTAACACCAGAGCCAATTAGCGTTCCGGGTCACAGCGATCAGAGGGAAAGTGTAAAACCGCTCTCATTAGCTGCAGCATATGACATTGTTTAATCCTCATTAGCAGCTGAGGGCCTAGCCTCGACGTGGAGCTGCTGGGTATTTAAAAAAAAAATAAATAAATTGAGCGCTGTGAAAGAGGCGTTTTCGCCGTGTGGCGGTCGAGACGTGTTTACCGAGAATGAGACGAGGGATTTTTACCTTCAAAGCTCAGTGAGTTTTATTCAACGTTCACAGAACAGCTGGTTAAACAAACAGCAAGAGCCACGACTCTCAGGATCACAACACCGCACCGCCTTTCTGCGAGCTTCCAGAAATGAAATACCACAGAGTTATTTCACCGTGGAGCGATGCTGTGTGTGTGTGTGTGTAGCAGTGTAAATGTGCTTCTACTGGTCTGTAATGGTACTTTCGTGGAATGTCTTATTCCGATAATCGTATCCGATTTTATTCTACTGGAATCTGATGGAAACCATCAGAGATTTTTTTTTCTAATGTGTTATAATGTATTTTTTGTACAGATTTTAAAAATTAGCTCAGCATTCCTTTTTTCTGATCCATTTTTTATTTTTATTTTTTGAAAATGATATCAAAGCTCTAGTACAAAGCTGCTCGTACTCCTACAGGTGCTCAGAGGGAAACAAAAAGCAGGAAACAATGTAATGTAATTCGTAACTAATATTACTGTTATTGCTACTAATTTTAATAAGAATTTTCAATTTTTTCATAGTTATAACTATCCGATCTTAGTGATTGGACTCATCTAGATCAGAGGTTCTTAAACTTTTAACCAGCAGAAGCTCATAACTGTAGATTTTATTGTTGTAGGACGACATTATTAACCACGTAGCCTCAAAGAAAATGCAGTCAAGACTCCATCATACCCGACTACAGGCTGCTATCTAGTGAAGTTTTAGCGTAACCCTGTAATTTACTGCAGTTACGAGTCGACAACATTCATTTCCAGCCCAAATGATTCTCAAAAACAACACAAAAGACCTGAAACTAGCCTGAAAAATTCAGGAATTTGAAAAGGGAGACATTTTCCTTCTTTCTCCACATGTATTTCTGATGTACAGACATTATCCGTTCCATAATCCCTCTTTCCTTCTCTCAATCTTTGCAATATATCTTACAATAGAAATGGTTCTGTACATCATAGACACTGTCTGCACTCACACTTTGCCTTTGTTTGTAAATGTATTAGATTTAATTCTGATTATTTGCTATAAACCAAAATTTTCGTGGCTGCAGAATATTTTTAAACTAGACCAATCTGGCAACCCTGTCATTAACTGTCCTGTTTGCAGCTCCTCCCCCTGAGCATGGGGCAGCGTGATTCGTGCCCCAATGGATCTCTATTAGCGCTTGTTTGTTGCAGTTCCTATGTTTGACCACTAGGTGCAACAATAACACTATGGAGATAAATAGGGCAGTGAGCACGCTGTACACGATTACGCAACATCGAGAAAAGCGAGCAAATCAACATAACATTGGATTTTATATATATACATACATACATACATATCACACAGTGACATTTTTTTAAAATCACAATCTCTCCTTCTCTCTCTCTCTCTCTCTCT
>CM040460.1:29423818-29434477 GCA_022758105.1 Pangasianodon gigas | reverse complement strand
TGTCTTAGTGAAGGAGGCGTGGCTTCTGTACCTGTCTTAGTGAAGGAGGCGTGGCTTCTGTGTCTGAAACTGCTTTCTACTTGTATAATTTGAGAAATACTTTTGTTAAATACAGAATTTTGATGAGTAATAAAATAAAAACTGTTGATCATGAACTCAGATTTCTGGACTACTTGTGCTGACCTTCACTAAAGCACGTCGTGTCTCATTTTTTCTGGTCTACTTGATTTCCGAGTGGATAAACGGAAGTCGCGTCTAACGATAAAGGGAAACGATAAAGCTCCTTTCTGTGAGTGCGCACGATGCTGAACTTTGCGAGGGAGGATAAACCATAAGCCTTTTAATCTCTCAAGGTCGACTTCGAGCTTCAGCAGCAAAATATCTGAACTGCGTTAGTCAGAGCGGCGAATTCACAGCGCAGGCGTGTAATAAAATATTAAATTAATATGAACGATTTGGAGAAAATCGAGTTGCAGTTTTCTTTTGACACTTCCAACACTTCAGGCATTCCCAGACATCAGACAGCGATCGAGCTTTTTAAAATAAACACACTTTGTGATCGGTGGACAAAGAAAAAAAACGTTAGCTGTTGTTGGAACAAAAAAATAAGCTGATTTTAGGGTTTTTTTTAATTCAGAAGCAGCATGAAGTCCACCAATTACTAACCTCAGAGCCTCCTCTCCAGATAAAGAGAGGAAGAGAGGAAAATGAGCAGGAATATGAGCACAAAGGCTTTCTTTTCTTTATTTTAGATTCAGAGATTCTTTCTGAGCTCTCACGAAGTAAATCCCAGTTAATTGAGAGAAGAGTTTGAGAACCGCATTGTACTTCAGTACAGCATAAAGAGGAACAATTTAGCTCTAAAAATAACATCCTGAGACTTCACAAAACATTATTATTATTATTATTATTATTATTATTATTATCTCATCTGGACTATAATGTTTGTCTGATCTGAATGAGAGTGAAACTGACTCGTCTGATTTGCTGTTTAGTTCGGTGAATATAATTAAAGGAATCAAACAAAAAAGCAAAAAACAAAATGATGGCTAAGGGGGCGGGGCTTACAATATACTCATAAAACCCTTTCATCCATTGGTCAGTGTGATGATGAGGAGGGAGGGGCCAGGCGTGCGTCCTCACAGCCTGGCCCCACCCTCCTCAGCGACAGAAAAACGTAACTAATCTTTACCAATTATGTGCACATAAGAGTCAGAAAAATCCCCCGAGCGTGAAGAACACAGAGTCTGCGCTAAAGAAATGATTCAGTAATTACATAAATAATGAGTTTAAAAAATTTCGTGAATCAAATTTATCAAATTTAAGTTTATTTTCTCCAAACCTCCAGAACACATGGTGTTTCTGCGGCACTACAGCTCTGTGCTTTGGCTCAGTTTAGCAGCTCGCAAAAAAATCTACAGAAAAACACCACAACACTGTTTGATTCACTTCCTGCAGGTGAGTCGATTCAGAGTCGAATCACTTTCTCACTCGGAAATGGAACGAGCAATGCCTGAAACTCAGATTCTTGTATCACGTATTAATGGCTTGAAAGAAAGCAATTGCGAAACCAATCTGTAAATTAAGACCAATAAAACTAGCCATTCAATTAGGACAAAAGTAATGGCACCCTATAAAAGCAAGAAGAGTTAGCGCCGCAGTGGCTGAGCTGCATTATTGTTAGATTTAGCGCACTTAGCACTTAGGGAGGCTCTCTTTCACCGTTTAGTCGCCATCTTGTCGTATTCAGCTCTCTAGAATATTATGTCTTTTATATAGTTTTGTGGGCGTGGCTGAATGTAAACATGCTTTGAATTTGCTTTGTAATTTACAGCTCACATACACACGTAAGTGCTCATTTTTTTTAACATTTCTAAATCTGATGTAAAATCTAAAAGGCTGATAAATGAGGATGTACATCTGTTACATATGCCTGAGAGTTCAGAAATAATTAATAATAATTAATTAATTATAATTAATAAAATAATTTATTATTTGTGTTTAAAAGACTTCTATTTATAGGGAGCTTGTTTGTATGTGGATAATTTGTTTCTGGCTTTTAACCGAGTTCGAGACGTTGCCCATCATATCATTCTAAAATAATTACTTCGTGTAAAACAATACCTGCTAATATTATCAAAACCTTTAGCTTCTGAAAATATGTTTCAGTGAATATTTCATACTTTCATATCTGAGAATGCTAGAAATTGTGGTGAAATTTAGCACTGAGGTGAAAACACACGCTGATCATCAGAGCTAAATTCATACGAACGTCAAAACCATGAAAGACACAAAGCAGAGAACGACAAAGCAGGAAGTCAGGATAGAAAACTAAATCACTCCTTTTTTTTGCAGAACACGGACACACAGAAGACCTGTAGAAGAGTGTGATAACGTTCACGCTGCTCTTCCTGTCACGACGGCAAATAACGTGGAGTCTAATCAGACAACAATAACCTTCAGCACCTCTCTGTTTCTCCACACGACATGCATGAAGGCACAAAATCCAACATGGCTTCCATACGGTTCCTGTCTCTCACACACACACACACACACACACACACACAGCAGGGCTTAAAGATCTCCTAATGGTGTGAAGGTCACGGTGTCTGTTTAACCGTCATGCTGAGTTCACTACCACAGCGCAGTATTTTATGTATTGCAGTATAACTCTACGTTCACTCTAGCAGCTGACAAGTCGCTCGTGTCGCTTGCAGGTTGTCTTTTGTGGGCGTGGCTTGTTCAGTAATTCCGATGAGAAAAGTTAATAGCTGTATATAGCTTCTAAAGCTAACTAGTTAAACACAAATTAACTAACGCACTAAACTAATTGGTGTGAAAACTGTTTGTTTGATGTTAGCAAAACATGTTAACTGTACTAGCTATGTATTTTTCTTCGTAATGTCTCTATTCGCATTTAATGAGAGGTCGTACAGTAAGACAGGATAAGATGCAAGCACAGTTAGAAGTATTTCTTCCATTTTGTTTACGTCAAACAGTAACTACAGGTAGGAACTAAATCTGTGAGTGTGAACTGGAGAAACGTCAGATCACGTGCACCATGGGATTGTTTGGATCTGTCGTTGGAAATTTCTCAACAATGAGCAAGAAAACAATTCCTGGATGCTGCCAAGACAAACTGATCTGAAACTAGTTCATTCATTCGAGAAATTGTGGTAAGAACATAAAATTTCATGTTTCAAGCTTCATTTTTACGCCATTTTTACGCCATTTGCATATTATTTGCATATTCACGCTGATTGGCTCAGTGCAGCTCAGGTGAAGCTAAATACGACTTCACAGCGAGGTAACGTTAGCTAGCAAACGCAATATCAAGTCAAAAAGACGAGTGAATAGAGCAGAGAGAAATTAATGAAAATTTTACCATCTCAATTTTCCAAATCCGTAATCTTTCAGTATAGTTAAAATGTCATAGTAGTTTTAGTTAAAATCTGATTTTGTAACTGATAAACTGTGCTAACAACTTCCTGTTAAAGTTTAGGGTGGGATGCTAACTAAAATTTAGCATGATCAGATGTATACTAGCTGAATTTGCTAGCTAATGTTTGATAACTGCAACTGCTGATTTTACCTCATGAGTAAAATGGTAACGTAGGAGCGCTTTAAAGTTGGAACGGTAGGAATTTTTCCCATGAGGCTGCTTAGCATAAGCTAACCACCTAGCCTAGCTTGCTCTCTAGATTAGCTTTATTATAATCACCAATACAAAAGCTTGTTGTTTTCAGTTCTCTCACTAACATGACTCATTTTTCTCCAGCAAATCGTCCTCCATGTTTGTTTCTCTCACTATACCGCACTCACGACCTGATTGGTCAGATGTTAGAAAAGCGCTTGACATCACTTTGCATGTTTCCTGAAAACCTTCTTCGACTTTTAGAAGCTCTTCTGTGACCTCAGATGGAAACGCATTGACGTGAGATTACTTTAAACGTGTGCTATGAAAGCGTGACAGCAGCCTGACAGGAAAAACAAGCACGATCAAACAACGTGTTCAAAATCTGCACGACTTTCACATTAAAAATCACTTGAGACGTGTCCTGAAATGCCTGAATGCGTTCAAATATAGCTCCTTTATTTAAAGCAGGTCATTATGAATCCATTTGTAGCCTGAAGCTATTGTTTGATTACCTGAAAGCAGCAATCAGGCAAAAAAAAAAAGAAAAAAAGAAAAAGAACACAACAACAAACATCAGGGTCTGAGTTTTCATTAAAAGGCTCTTCAATGCAGATCTGAAGATGCACAGTTTCTCCCATCCATCAGCGGGAACATGGCGTCCTGATTGCTTTTAGAGCTGCTACGGATTTAAAAGAGGCTTTAACGTCTTAGTCAGGATGAAGTGCTTCACTCTAATGGACTTTTTTTTTCCCCGACTTGGTCAGTAATGTCCAAAGTTTCTCTTTTCTTCCAATTCCAGTTTCCAGTCTGTTTTGTGGGAAATTAAGCTCTGAAATGGAGATAGCTGCGATTTTAAAACACATTTGTGCTAATATCACAGCGGACGGATGGGCGGGGCAAGCAAGCGATCAGCGGTTTAGCGTCTGTGCTCGTAGCCAGAAGGTCGTGAGATCAAATCCACGGACAAGCTTCAGAGTAAAGGTTGAGTCAAGAAATCATTCATTTCCTATTTAAAAAGCGTTTCAGTTCCACGCCGCGCGTCGGAGGTGTGACAAACAAGAGATTCCGCATCACACTGCTCCTGGTTTACGCTTTGTTTCTATTTTTCTCTTTCACTTTTCATGAGTGAACGTAAACTCCACAGAAATCCGTGAAATCAGTGAAACACTTCAGTTTATTTTCAAATCATTTTAAAGAAATCTGAAAAATCCCCCGAGCGTCAAGAACACAGAGTCTGTGCTAAAGAAATGATTCAGTAATTACATTAATAACACGTTTAAAACATTTTGTGAATCACATCCAGAGTTTATTTTCTCCGAACCTCCAGAACACATGGTGTTTCTGCAGCGCTACAGCTCTGTGCTTTGGCTCAGTTTAGCAGCTTGCAAAAAAAAAAAAAAAAAAAAATCTACAGAAAAACACTGCAACGCTGTTTGATTCACTTCCTGCAGGTGAGTCGATTCAGAGTCGAATCACTTTCTCACTCGGAAACGGAATGAGCAATGCGTGAAACTCAGAAAAAGCTTTAAAGCTTAGGAATTATGAAAGAAAAAAAATATATTGGATGATGTATTTAAGATACTGGCTGATACTCAAGCATATAAAGAAAATGCTTCACAACTGTTTTGCTGTTTTTGCTGTTCGTTAGCAAATAAATATCATGATTCATATCATATCATGTGCCGTAGAAAAGTCCTAAATTTTTTTTTTATTATATCGCCCAGTCCTATTCCTCATGACTGATAATCGAGTGCTAGATTACGCTGTAAGGAAACACAACAGACTCTCACACTGGATAAAAAAAAAAAAAGTCAACCCAACGAATAAATAAATCTTTACGTCACTCAGAGTTACGATCACTGATTTCTTCCTCAATCAGAAAACACATTGTGTTACATTCACACTGTTCTAAAAAATAAAGAAATGTCCTCGATCGAGGATCAGTAATGAACAGAACAGGAGGTTTAACTAAAGAAGAAAAACGCCGCTGCTGGCTGCGAGGATGCTGAACGTAAAGAATTACACACAATTTAGAGAAAGAAGCATTTTTTTTTTTCAAATAAAATCAGCAGGATGAGTGTAATGTACAATCTGCTACACACACAGACACAATATTATATATAAAATCTGCCGAGCTAATCTGTGCGTGGGTGAGGAATAAATTATAAATGAAAAGGTCCAGAAATATCACATCTGGAAAGAAGTCATTTTATTTAAAAAAAAAAAAGGGAAGAAAGAAAGAATTATACGGACATTGAGACATTGATGATGCAGAAAGTGTTAAAGACCCACAAAACAAAATGGATTTCTGTTTTGACTGTGAGCGAAAAATATTGTAAAAAACATTTTTTTTTTTCAATAAGCAACACTAACTGCATTATGTAAGAAATAAAAGACTCAGTGTTGTGCTGTTTCAGGAAAATAACGAACGAGCGGTTGGTGTGATGAAGCCAAGATACTATTTCCACCCCAAGTGTTTTATTCCTCAGCAATTTCCCAACAATTATGTTTTTTGTTATTAAAGAACACCACATCCTACTTTTTATCTGTTTATAGTTACATTTAATGTTCCAGGAAGCAAGTTAGTTCCTGTTGTCACTTACGTTATAGCAGCTATAAACAGTCGTTCCCTCATCAGCCTCTCTTTATTCTCTCTTGAAGTAAATAAGACAAAAACGCAGACTGTCATGTTACTGCAAAAGAAACTGCACAGCGTAAACGCCGAAAACGTTTCCTTACTGACATAAATAAGTCTAACAGCGTGTGTGTAAGACTTCTCAAAATTAACTTCTTATTCTCTGTAGCTAGCTATATTTTTATCTTTGTAGCTAGCTACTTTTTTATCTCTGCAATCTAGCTATATTTCTTTTTCCATAGCTAGCTACAGAGATAAAAATGTAGCTAGCTACAGAAATAAAAGCGTAGCCAGCTATGGAAATAAAAATATAACTAAATTACAGAGATAAAAAAGTATTTGCAGCAAAATAGCAAAAAAGTGGTAGCAAGGCTAGTCTGAAGTTAGTGCGTAATTTAAAGCTTGTCTTATTGTTACAATACTGTGTTTCTAATATTCTTTTTTATGATAAATCCAGCTTGCTGCACCCTTGTGGTGTGGAGAGGTATTTCCCTTTACGCAGCACAGAACGTACCCGCATGTTGTCCATTAGCTGCTGTCTTTTCAGGGTTTTTGAGGAGTTTCCTTGAAAGCTCGAGGTGTCCGTTTGCGTATGTATCGTATGTAGCCGTGTATCTAGTTTGGTGACAATTCTTCCACAACAAGGATGTGCATCAGGGCTTTTCCACTCGTACATTCCTGTTTGGTCCTTGCTCTAGCCAACACTCCAAGCTGCTAGCATAAATATCCTTCAAAATCTGTTCCATAGATTTCAATCCTACTTCCTGGTTTAGTAAAAAGGACCTGATGTGTTTTTAGCTGTCTTTTTATAACGCCTGAGTAATTTGGGGCATGTGCAGAAAAATTCAAACCTTTCAAATTCATGGACTGTGCATTCTGAGAAATTCTAGCTTTAAAAAAAGCAATAAAATGTTAATAATTGTGATAGATAACTGCTTTTCTGTCTCTCTTTCCTCAGTCACCTTCTTCTACCAAAGGTTTGCTATTGTATTCTAATAGCAAAGGATAATAAATGAGCAGGAGATCAGAAAAATGCTGTACTGTCCTTTATTCCAGTCATGCACCATGGAATCCCATTAGCAAAGTGCAGAAGCGCATCGCTAACACCGATACATCACACATATAGAAAATAAAAACAATTAGCCTAATGGAGAGTTTCAAGAACAAATGGGTTACACCAGGTAATCAATTAGACTGAAAAAATACATTTAGAAGACAGATATCATAATGGAAGCGTAAAAGCGGACAAAAAGTAATTAATCTTATCTTTAAAAGTGAAATCTATCTCTCTCTCTCTCTCTCTCTCATGTAATAAGCTGAGTTAAAACACACGTGGTGATAATCTGTGGTGTCTGTAGTCATTAAAATCCCAAATCTGACAGAATTCCCAAACGACATTGTTTCACTTGTGAATATACTTTTTTTCCCCCATGATATCAGGTTTGTTCATTCGTTCCAGCTGTTTAATGAACATTTTAATATAATAAATAATTTTCCCTCATAATGGACCTCATTAATCAATCTTTTTTTTTGTGTAAATGTTTGCAGAGATCCCTGCAAACTAATCATTCTTGTCAGATCCATGTCTTTATAAATGTTTTGCTTGCCTTCATATTCATTTGCACACATTAAAAAATGCTAATCAGCCACAAATTACCAACACAGCTCTTTTACATTTAGCCACGCCCAAAAGAGCACAAGTAGAGCTGCAAACGACAAAATGGTGAAAAAGTGCCTCCTAAGCTCAGCGTGCACTAAATTTTCCAGTAACGCAGCTCAGCCACTGCAGCGCCTCAGCTACCATAGACTCATACTAACTCCTCCTCCTTTTATAGGGTGCCATTACTTTTGTCCTGACTGACCGGCTAGTTTAAATAGTCGTTCCCTCACCAGCCTCTCTAATTTCTCTGTCTTGAGGTTAATAAGACAACAGAAGATGTCGGAAAACCTAAAGATATGGTTTTATCTCTGGCTGTTACAGAGTGCTGACGCTGGAGACTCCTTCCATAAATGTTACATAAACACATTTCTCCTTACAGAAATCTTCACCATATCAACGATTTTTTAAAATCTGTTTATTATTAGTGGAACGTTTGCTGTACAAGTCCTTGTGAATGAGCTGTTGCTATAGAAACGATAGCATATTGGAACGAGCGCATTAATATAAACTGCTCTACTGTCAGAGCTGCTGTTCTAGAGAATTAATCAACACCTTCTGACCAATCAGGATACAGAATTGGACAGTGTGTGTGTATATATATACACATACACACATATATATATATACACACACTATATGGCCAAAAGTTTGTGGACATCTGACCATAACATTCATACAGCATGTGCTTGTATGAGCATCCCATTCCAGATTTAGTCCCAACTTGCTGTTATCCTCCACTTCTCTGGGAAGGCTTTCCACTAGATTTTGGAGCGTGGCTGTGGGGATTTGGGCATTGAGCCACAAGACCATTAGTGAGGTCAGATACTGATGTTGGGCAAGGAGCCCTGGGGGGGCAGTCACCCTTCCAGTTTATCCCAAAGGTGTTCAGTGGGGTTGAGGTCAGGGCTCTGTGCAGGCCACTTGAGTTCTACCACTCCAACCATGGCAAAACATGTCTTCATGTGATAATGACAAAGTGCACAGGGGCATTGTCATGCTGGAACAGGTTTGTGCCCCTTAGTTCCAGTGAAGGGAAATTGTAATGTTATAGCCTACAAAGACATTCTATACAATTATGTGCTTCCAAATTTGTGGCACCAGTTTGGGGAAGAACCACATTTGGGTGTAATGGTCAGGTGTCCGCAAACTTTTGGCTATATAGTGTATATGTATATATATATATATATAAACACATATTTATAACATTACAACATTAAAACCACATGCCTAATATTGTGTAGGTCCCTCTTGTGCCACCAAAACACCTCTGACCCCTCTCGAGGCATGGACTCCACAAGACCTCTGAAGGTGTGTGTGGTATCTGGCACCAAGACGTTAGCAGCAGATCCTTTAAGTCCTGTAAGTTGTGAGATGCGGCCTCCATGGATCAGACTTGTTTGTCCAGCACATCCCACAGATGCTCAATCGGATTGAGATCTGGGGAATTTGGAGGCCAAGTCAACTCCTTGAACTCTTTGTCATGTTCCTCAAACCATTCTTGAACAATTTTTGCACTGTGTCAGGGAGCATTATCCTGCTGAAAGAGGCCACTGTTCTTAGGTAACACCGTTGCCATGAAGGGGTGTACTTGATCAGCAACAGTGTTTAGGTAGGCGGTACGTGTCAAAGTAACATCCACATGAATGCCAGGACCCAAGGTTTCCCAGCAGAACATTTCCCAGAGCATCACACTGCCTCCGCCAGCTTGCCTTCTTCCCATAGTGCATCCTGGTGCCATCTCTTCTCCAGGTAAGCGACACACACACACACACACACCCGGCCGTCCACATGATGTAAAAGATAATGTGATTCATCAGACCAAGCCACCTTCTTCCATTGCTCCATGGTCCAGTTCTGATGCTCACATGCCCATTGTAGGTGCTTTCGGTGGTGGATCGGGGTCAGCATGGGCACTCTGACCGGTCTGTGGCTCTCTCTCTCTCTCTCTCTATATATATATATATATATATATATATATGTAGATATATGTAGTATATATAGTATATATATACTGTTTTCCATTGGAACCCATGTTTTGTTCTTTCGTGGCTCTTTTATTTGCCGTCTGAACTCTTGTATCCTGTAACTTTAAAGAATAGAGCTCCATAAACTCAGAGTTGTTTTGCACTCGGAGATTAGAGGTGTGTGTTGTGTGCTTGATTGTGTGGGAGAGAGAGATAGAGAGATTAAAAATGGAGACAGACAAGAGAATCAGTAATGTTTGGTTTTATTTTTGCAGGCCTGCTCACTTTAATGTTTTCAGTCAGAGTAAAATATTGCCCTATTAGTGAATACAGTCTGATATTGAATCAGGGCACAGAGTAAAAAAAAAAAAAAGCATAAAAACAAAATGAACACATTTTCTTATTTCAAAGCTCTGCTAGACGTTTTGTCCTCATGCTGCTGCCAAAGCTAATTTACTGTATATCCACGATTTAAATAAAAAGCAGTTCTGTCTGCGTAACTGCACCATTTACAGTGTTTCATTATGTTTGATCAGCGCTTCAACTCTAAAAGCCCAGGTGTTCTTGTCGACAGGTTAGAGATGTGTGTCAGAGTAACTGACAGAAAAGCCCAAGTACAAGAAGAAAAAAAAGTAAAACATGATACAGACTTAAAGATTCCACAACTGCAGAAAAGATCCACAATACAGAGACTGTTCTAATAAAAATAACACTAACACACCATTATACCACATCAGAGAGAGAGAGAGAGAGAGAGAGAGAG
>CM040460.1:29409054-29421873 GCA_022758105.1 Pangasianodon gigas | reverse complement strand
GAGCAATGCAGAGTTTATTGTAATTATGATTTATGTAAAAAAAAAAAAAAAGCCAACGTGCCCCTCTAGTGGCCTGAACTGTTCAACTACAGGTGCAATCTCATTTCATCATCACACACCTGCTGCAGTGCGAGTGTGAGACCACACATCAGCGTCATGATGCACAGAGATTATTACAGCTGACACTTTAGTGCTTGTATTTATAAATTTATATACACTGTATACATAAAACTGCAGAAAATAAAGTGTGCTACATGATATTAAAATCACTTTAATTCAGAAACATTCCGGCAATTTCCCAGACTGAATAATCAGACGGGCCACATGGCGTGTAAAAAAATAATTTTTATATCTTTTATCTGATATAAAAGTCACCCAGGAGGTGTGGAGATCCTGAGAGTGTCCCATTTTTACCCAGAAACACACTCATTTTTTTCAGAACGCTAAATTTCATCACGCTTTCTCATGATCCGAAGGCTAGAATCTGCTCAGCTGGATCTGTCATGGTGTCCAGGGCAGCATTCCGAGTATCACCTGGATGTTTTGCGCATGGTGGATATTCGGAATTTCTGCATTTTTCTGGACTTTACACTTTGACTGCACTACATTACATCTTACTTTCACCCTGTTACTTTCTCATCGCTCTGAATTGGCTGAAATATCCGAATGTGACACACTTTCAAACTGAAGCAAACCAATCACAGTGCAGAGCGCCTTTAATTCCTGCGTAAATGTGCTATTTTATTTCATTTAAAACATTATGCTGCGTTCATGACAAATGGGAACTCGGAATTTTTCAACTCGGAACCTCCTACTTCCCACATTAGAGTGTTTCTCGCCAACTCAGCCGTCTGAATTCAGAAATAAAAACGAACACTCTGTTGCTGTTTACAAAAACCGGAATTAAAGAGCTGTTTGTTTGGCACTAAATTTATTTTTAGCCGGAAGTTTGAAGTGCTGAATATTACAGGAAGAAGCAGGTTGTTAAAAAAATCTTTCAGAAAGTAAATGAACGTTTCAGTTCTCAAAGTAACACCCGGTATTTTAGCGATTTCAAACACAAACAGAAACTCAAAACACTGTTATTTTTTCTTCTTCTTACTTTTCACGATGAGTGCCGCCGCTTTCCGAGCAGGAATTATGAGTTCAAACAGATCTTTCCTACTGGGAATTCTGAAACTTCCCAGTTCCCACTTGGTCATGAGCGCAGCATTACTCAGCTATAAATACAGAGATGAAACGCACATCATTCCTACAAATCCTCTTCTTTCTCACGCGCATGTCGCAGCTAATTTCGAACATTTCATCTCTGTGGTTACAGATGAGAGATGAGTACTGTTTTGTTTGTTTTGTTTGTTTGTTTGTTTGTTTGATAGCACATTTGCGCAGGAATGTGTGCCCTTGGATGTCGCTGTAAAGACAAAAAATAAATAAACAAGGAATATTTTCACTTCACAAGAAGTCTATCATGCTTCACAAAACTATTTATCTCAGAATGATGAAACTTTTACTGAAATTAGAAGATCATTTATTTGAAATCCATGTTTTCATGATTGACAGGTTTGTTCTCATTCTGCGTTGCAGAAGGACACGCCCCTCAAACAACTGATCGCCATCTGAAATAACTCCGTACTTTTACTTCTGACACTTACGCAGGGAATTTTGTACTCTAACTCAAGTAGAAACGTAAATTAAAGACTTTCACTGGAGTAGCATGTTATCTTTCACCCGAGTATCAGAGCTTTGTAGTGCTCATATTGAACATTTGTAATATTTTTAACCTTGAAAAAAAAAAACTTTTAGCTTTCGTGTGTCTGAATTTTCTTGATCGGGAATTCTATGTGAGTTTTTCTTTAGTGTCAAAGTAGTAAAGATAATTTTGGGACATTTTTCAGCGTTTAATATCATTCGGTTTTCTTTCCACGTTGCCTGGTGTGGGTCGCGGTGGCATTAGGGTGAAAAGATCGCTCCGGAGTTCTCTAATTTCCCCAGCCACAGATTCCCGATCCTCCAGGGAGGAACCCCAGATGTTCCCAAGCCACAGATTCCCGATCCTCCAGGGAGGAACCCCAGACGTTCCCAAGCCACAGATTCCCGATCCTCCAGGGAGGAACCCCAGACGTTCCCAAGCCGACTCAACTGTGAGATTTAATCTCTCCAGTGGGTCCTTTTTTTTAGCGCAATATGATCTGGTCATTCTTTTTCACATAAACACACTCTATCAGCAAAACCCAAACACACACACACACAGAAATCAGATTATGATTATATAAGGTCAGATATTCCGATAAGTGGAACAACAGTCCACAGATTGACAATCAGAAGAAACATGAGATCATTTTTATATCAGTAAATGAAATGATATCTGTGTTTCTGCATGGTACATCAACAGCACACTGAAGAATCTCGCTTTTCAAGCCAGCTCTTTGGACACAAGTTGGCTGTATTGCCTAGAAGCCTTGTCTTTTGAAGCTTTTTTTGTGAAAAAAAAGGCGACTTAATGACGCTAACGTGATCAGCGACCTCTGTGCAATGATGATGATGATGATGATGATGATGATGATACAGGATGTTTAATTCATACAGCGCCTTTTTCACACCCGAGGTCGAGAATGATCAGAACAACAGCAACAAACTCACACTGAAGGACAGACAGACAGACACTGGGGCGGGGCCATGTGACAAAAAATATCATATCACGATTCTTAAAGATATTTCTATGATAAAAGATGTGTATCACGATATACAGGTTTGCTCACAAAGTGCTGGCAATACAATAGTATAACATTTGTTTATTATTAATTACAAAATAATAAATGTATTTTTTGTATCTTTTTATATTAATAAAGAAAAACAATTTACCACTAATGAATTTTCTTTCTTTCTTTTTTTATTCTACGACTGTATTGTACAAAACGTCACTTTAACTCCTTCAATGCTGAACAAAATTTTATAAAAATAAAGATATCACAATATCCACTGTATCTAAAAAAAAAGCATATTGTGACATAATTTATTTATCATGACATGGATATCATGCCGTATCAGACGCTCGGCTCACGCTCACAACCGGCAACTAGCTGCCGAAACTCGACAAAAGAAACAAAAACATTAAAATGATGAAGCTGAAGATGAGACAGACACAAAAAACACAAAAACAAACATCAAACATACAAAAATGAAAAGAAAAAAAAAAGAAATTAGGAAGCAGCAGCAAAAACACGCATAAAAAAGAGATCTTAACAAGCGAAAAGAACTTGAATAAAGGAAAAGTTATCTAATATTTCTCATCATGAGATTATAAGAACATTAATCCACATTCATTTCTAGCCCTATTTACTGATCTGAGGTTTAAATGATCTTATTTTATTAACAGATCATTGTGTTTTCTTTCTAGAAATAAATGCTTGAAATAAGCAAAACTATTTGCACTCTAAAAAATATCTTAGCAAGTTTAAATATCTCGATCTAGACAAATGTATCTATTCTACTTCCTGTTATATAAGATTACAATAAATTCATTAGATTATTAAACTTATCTCTAGACATTTTACTAACATCAAGCTTTAAATGTTCTTATTCTGTTGGCAGAACGTTTTCTTTCTTTCTAGAAATAAAGTCTTGAAATTAGCAAAATTATCTGCCAAAAGAATAAAATGAGTAAAAATCTCTAGAAATAGGCTTTTAGTCAGCTTATATTTGGTTTATTGTGATCTAATAACAGGAAATAGCAGCACAATATGACTTTATTCTTGATCTTTTTATTCGCTAAGATGTGACTGAATCGAACTGTGCGATGAGAATAAGAGAATTTCAAGCTTGAAATGAATAAAAAATATCTGGAAATAGAGTTTAACCATCATATATTTGTTTAAATATCAACTGAGTTGAATTAGCTGACATCTGAGATATTTTTACTGGCTAAGATCTTTTTTTTTTTTGCAATGCAGCGTACTCTCAGCTTCACTTCACAGATCTCCAGACCAGCTCTCGATTCAGAAGATCAGCAGATCTCCTCCAAACTGTCCACTTCTTGTTCCACTCCAGAGAGTAAGTAAGAGAGGAACGTCATTTCCCTCAGCCGTACTCACGACCTTATTCTTTCACGCACAGCTCATGACTGAGGTGAGGATGTGGACTGACTCCTAAATACTCTGCGAGAGCTTCTTCCAAAACCTGAGCTCCTGTCACTCATGAATAATCCCAAGATCCTTCAACTTCTCCACCGGGGTAGGATCTCTCTCCTCACCTGAAGAAGAGCATCCTGATGTTTAAATATCATCCCAGTGGAACACAATGGCTGATATCGTGTTGGATGATTAGCGTACCGTGGGGTCACCGCAACACTCAAACCCTAAACCATGAAAATGATTTTTAAGGAACAGGATGTTGATCAGAAACACGTCAGCGGTGACACCGCAGCAGGATTACGGGAAGCCTTGGGTCTTAATGGACCTTCATTTCTCTTAGAGCTAAACCTCTGAGAATAAAATTAAATCATTTGTAGGAGTGAAATCAGTCAATACGTGTTGATCATAAGCTATAAAATGGTGTGTTGGTAATGTAAAGATCAACAAATGTGTAGAATCGATGATAGCGAGTGACGGGGACAGCAATGACAACGATGACGATGACAATGATGATGACGATGATGACGATGATGACGATGATGTCTCTCTTTTCAATTAAACCAAAACGCATGACCATTTCACCATCGGAGTAAAAACACGACTTGTACAAATTATTCTTTCTTTCCAAACTCAAACTAAACTACTATTCGGAAAGCGACGCCTGTGATCCAACGCCACACTGACACAGGTCAGGAAATGTGCTGAAACTTCAGAGGTGGAAATCATGTGCTGTTCATATGAACACACACACACACACACACACACACACACTGTATACAGTACATGCTATACACATACAAACACACTTACACTGTACACACTGCACACTCTGCTTAGAAGTGACTCTGTGCTGTATTTTTTATTCATTCTTTTGTTTTGGTGTCACTAAGAAGGAAAAAATTCTTTGATTCCTGCCTTGAATACAAATCAGCCCTAATAAAGACTCCTCTCTCTCTCTCTCTCTCTCTCTCTCTCTCTCTTTCTCTCTCTGAGGAAAAAATAACAAGAAAAAAAAGAAACTGTGTGCTTCTCTGAGAACAGATTATATCCACAGTAGTGTGTTTGTATATTTAAGAAAATAAATGTCGTGATCTTGTCCTGTTTTAGGTTTTGTTTTTTTTTTTATCTGATGAAATCCTGAAGGGAATAAAGACTGACCCTTATGCGTCAGGAAGATCAGGATGCATCCCAAATAATAAATAATCACGACTTTTTTCTCTTCTTTTCTTTTCTTTTGAGAAGATGAAGACAAAAAAAAAAAAGATACTGTAAAAATCGGATAGAAATCTTGGGAAGAAAAAAAGATTGGCTTCTTTTGGCTTTTTCTAGACAGAGGCTCCTACCATGAATGTATATATACACATACATTATATTTTATATTTTATATTATATATATATTTTGGATTATGAATGAATCATGTTGTTAACAAAAATGCAAAAAGAAAAACCACCAAAAAAAAAAAAAAAAAAAAGTCGTGCGTTAAATTGCGCACCAGCCTCCCACGCTGTGGTGTGCGCGCGCTCACCCGCCCATGCAGGAGCGAGTTTATTAACATGACACACACACACACACTTTCTGACACTTTTTTTAAAAAAAATAGATTTGAAGAAGAAATCCCGCGCACTTACATGGAGGTGATGTTCTGGAAGAGGTCGGAGATGCTGGTGCTGTGGGTGCCGTTGCTGCCCGTGTCCATGCCCGTCTCGTGCAGGGCGAGCAGAGGGAAAAAGCTGCCCTGGTGCGATTTATTGCAGTAAATCTCGGTGCTGGAGCAGCTGCAGGTCGGTGGGCACTCCAGCAGCGAGCTCACACACACCCGCAGCACAGCGAGGAAGAGCAGAAAGCCCCAGCAGGGAAAGCGGAGCGGCGGCGGCACCGGACGCGTCTCCATCCTGCGTTCCTCCGCCACGCTGTTGCATGCATGCACTCCGGGGCTCCGTGTTATTCTTCTTCTCTTTCCCTCCTCTTTTCCTTTTCAGAAGCGAGAAAATACACACGCACACAAGCACACACTCGCATGCACACACTCACATGCATGCATACACACACACACACGCATACACACACACACACACACTGAGAGGTCCCGCTGTCCGCGCGATGGGATGCAGGAATAACACGGATGCGGTGGTGACGGTGTTCCACTTCTCCGAAAGAAAAAAAGAGGAAGAGAGGAGAAAACAAGGGGAACAATATCCACACACACACACACACACACACACACACACACACACACACTACTCCGTTAGTGTAGGATGGGCTGAAAAATCGATATCCTCTCCGGTTTGGTACTCCTCCCTTTGCACGGTTTGCATCGTAGATGCTCTTTCAGAGCGCCGCGTGCGCGCCTCCACTTAGTCCTATCAGTGCGTGCACAGGGGTAGGTATAGCGCGCGCACACACACACACCCACACACACACACACACAGAGAGAAAGAGACACACACACAGAGAGAGAGAGAGACACAGAGAGAGAGAGAGAGAAAGAGAGAGAGACACAGAGAGAGAGAGAGAGAGAGAGAGAGAGACACACACACACACACTGAGAGACAGAGAGAGAGAGACACACACACACACACACACACTCACACAGGGTCCATGATCTGAGCATCAAGTCCCACCTACTGGGCAGATTTAAAAGTGGCGCACCTGCAGCACAGCACAGAGCTCAGATCGAAAACCCTGCAGCCTTTTATTTATCCGCCATTACAGCATTACAGCATTACACTAAATAAACCCTGCGTCAAATATGCACGCTGTGTGTTTGTGCTGTGTGTTTGTGCTGTGTGTTTACGCTGTGTGTTTACACTGTGTGTTTACGCTGTGTGTTTATGTTGGGTGTTTGTGCTGTTATCATGTCAGATTATCAGCAAGACTCAACAGGTTGATTGTGTAAAAATAAATCCTTTAAAGCAGCGATTCACATTTTTCCCGTAACACAACCTGAATTTCAAGCACCGACTCCAACACAATCCAAATCTTCAAATGTTATTTAAATGTGGATGTTAATATTTTCAATAGTTTTTTTTTTTTTTTGTGGCCAGACTTGTTGCTCATTGCTTTAAATTCCTGCAGTTTCCACTGACAGAACACATTTAGGTCCAAGTTGACAAAAATAAAACAAAAACAAAACAACACCACAGTCTAATTTCAGCGGCGTAGCTGCTCACAGTCACACTGAAGACGTACGATATCGTGGTTTGAATGAAACCTGTTCGAAGAGGAAATAATTATAAGAAGAACGACACAAACAAAAATACTTTCAGCACTGTATGAAAGTAAAAGTTAATCCCAGAACCCTCTGGCTCTGCTTCATGGACCGCACTCTGAGAACCATTCGAAAGAACTTAAGATGGCGTATCGAATGCTAGCTCAGAGTGGTACGTCAATCGTTATATATTTATTTATTTATATGTAAAATACTAAACTGTAATTGTATCATTTGATTTTACCATTGTCAGGAAAAGATTTTAGAGCTTTGAGTCATGACTGACTGAGCTGCTATTTGCTAGCTAGCGGAAATGATCTAATTCCTCATCTTAAACGACGTAATGTAAGTCGCTAACGTAAAGTACCGACTGAATATCACTGGAAAACAGCAGAAAACATTTACACTCAACCTATTTTTGAGCAAATAATTGAATCTGAATTACACACCTGAGTGGAGAAGTGTTCTTTCACGCGCCGCTCGTTCTGTCAGCGGAGTTCATTTGAAAAAAAAAAAAAGAGAGAGAGACTGGTGAACCTTACCAAGATACTTCACGTGTTAGCTAAGCTTATACAGTCAGTCAGAGATTATTACGAAACGTAGCTAGTGTTAGCTGCCCCGGTTTGTGCCATCACTTTGTTCACTCATGTTGGTTTGCTAGTTATAATATCAGTAAAGCTAGCTAGCTAAGACGTCAAAATGTAGAACGTTGGAAAGTGCGTGCGCGTTCATGAGGCTCAAAACCGTCAATCACCTCATTAACCCCGCCCTGTTACTTATCACCAAATAACTTCTCTAAGATGCATTCATCGTAAGGAAAAATATTGGGGGAGATATCAAGGTAAAAATGTCAAAACACTATTCCTGAAAATAATTTGTGGAGTTTAAAATGTAACTTAAAATGTAATTTGGCTCGTTTTCTGTTCACTAACATGGGAATGGGCGGAGTTTAAAGACTGTACTGCAGCCAGCCACTAGAGGGCCTCAGAGACATTTCACCTTCAGTTATAAACTCCTGATACGAAGTCCACTCGCATATACAGTCACTGAGGTGATAAAAAAATTAGCCTTAGTTCATCGACTTTAATTTTGTAAACCATCAGGGCTTGTGTCACGGATCCTCTGTTCAGGTTTATCCAATCACGTTTATGCGTTTATGTAAATTATTTCGCTAAAGGAAGCTCGTCGGATGAGAGACTAGCTACAGAGAGAGTTAGAGAGGTCAGAAGGTCAGGCTGTTGTTGTTGTTGTTGTTGTTGTTGTTGTTGTTGTTTTTATCCTCTCTGGTTTGATTAGTGAAGTGATGACATGAAAAAAGTCGACAATGAAAATTGTGTGTTTTGTTAAATCTACGCATCTGTTCAGTGTCTGAAGTTAAAAGTGTTTTTGTTACAATACAAAAAACATAACCACTTCATACTGTATTATTTAACGGTTAAACATTAAGAGTGATGATGATTATGTTTACTCATAAAGACTAAAATAAAAGAGGAAAAATAAAATAAAAAACTAAAATAAAACTAAAAGATTACACACTATGTGAACATCAACTAATTTACATTTTACTGTTGTACTGTTCAGTAAAATATTTACGTCATGTCCCTTCCTTGAATATTTCTTTTTTTAATGAAAAAAATTCATTATAATTATAAGCACTATAAAGAATTAAAGCTGTGTGTACAGCCAGTAAAGCGCCACGTTTTTAGATAAACTGTCAGTAAAACACTCTGTAAGACGCTCACTTTAATATCCAGTGCTGTTTCAGTGCAGCGTTTACACTCGCTAATTTCCCCCAAACCTGAACTTCTTCTGTTTTATTACAGTTTAATCACAATCAGTGCCACAGACAACAGCGAAAGTCCAGAAATGTAATTACGTGAGAAAAATATTTGTAAAAAAGAGGCTTTATTAGAGACACTTGGATGATAAAGCAGTTAGATAAAAGGCTCACAGAAACGTAAGAAACAAAAGTATTGGCACCTTTCGTACGGTTTCTTTTTAATAATGGGTGCCAATAATTCTACACATGCCTAAAAGTGTGATTGAGATTTCTGATTCTAAATTTTTTTCGATTAATTTCTCAAATCTGAAATAAATACACTGAATTTTAAAAAGGGTTCTTCTGAGCTGTAGAGTGTTTCGAAGTTGTTTCTCTTCATTCCCAGGTGATGTGTAGGTTCTCTCGGAAAACATAGTTGGCAAATAAACAAACAAACAAACAAACAAATAACTAAATAAATGTGCCTGTATATTTATTTCTTTATTATTGTCTCATTGGTAATAAATAAACGTTACACTTTTGGAAAAAAAGATTCTTCAGCATGTTTTTTTGGATATTTAAAGGTTTTTGGTTTGTATTTTTGAGGAACAACTGAAGAACGACGCGCTGTACTTTTTATCCATTTATAGTTACATTAATGTAGCGGAACGTCCACAAAAGATGTTAGTTCCTGTTGTCACTTACATTACAGCAGCTATAAACAGTCGTTCCTTAACTTTTTATTGAAGTTAATATGACAAAAAACTCAGCGTGTCGTGACTGAGAAACCGCAAAGAAGCGCAAACTCCTCTGTCCTGAAGATGAACTTAAAGTTACAGCTTTACCTCCTGACACTGGAGACTCCTTCCATAAATATTACCTAAACATCTCCTTAAAGAAAACTTCACCACATCAACAACTACACACGTCTTTTTAAAATCCTTTTATGCGGAGCGTGCACTGTACACGTCCCTGTGAATGAGCTGTTACTATAGAAACGATAACGTATTAATAAGAACGAGTGCATTAATATAAACCTGCGCTACTGTCAGAGCTGCTGTTATAGAAAACTAATCAACACCTTCTGACCAATCAGAATCCAGAACTCAACAGTGCTGTGGGGTAAGTGGATTTACATGAACGAATGGAAACAGATCTCTCCAGTAGCATAATTTCCAAGTTCTTCTGAGAAGGTCATGCTTTTTGGCACAGCGAGGTCACTTCCTGTGAATTAGCAGTACTAAAGAGAACTAGCAGCTGAAGAAAGAAGCTAATTTGATGAGCCGCATTCACATCAACTCCTGATAAGAGAAAAGCAGAACGTCGACGTTAGCGGCTAATTACAGCCGTTTAATGAATTTCGTGAATCAGGACACGATCCGACGTTCTGCGAGTTCCAGTCAATTCCAAGCACAAAAGGTCACTCAGGGTCGAATCTCTCTGAACCCTCCGGCGCTGTCTCAGCCTCGCTCCTTTCATGAGGATGTAAGATGAACCAGACATCTCACTCTGACCTCTGAACTTCAGAGTGCATTAACGGAGAAGCGCCGTGCGCTACACGACCGTACACGATGAAAAAAAACCTCTCGCTTCACCATCTGTACATGACTGTAGAACAGCGAGCTCATATAACACCGGCTCCGAATGTTCCTGTAAAATAACAAACTGAAATAAACCTAAAGTCCCACAGAAATGCAAATCAGCATCATCTTTAATCGTTCTGAATTTATTTTTTATTTACAGTAACGCACAAAACTGTCTATAATCTATTCATAACAGTCAGTTAGCTGTAACTTATTACATCATAATATCCATATAAAGTACAAAAGTCTAATTTTACAGGATTACATTTCATATATTACTGCATTTTTACTGGTTTACGCTGTTGTTTTACGCTCTCTTTCATTGAAATATATACATATATACATATATAAACCATTTCATTTATCTCATAACAATGTGTTTATTAAAGAAAGCTTTTTATTTCAGTTCAAATAAACATGAATGAACAAATTTCACAGAAAAAAATGAAAGATTACACAATAAAAACCTGCTAAATTGAAAACATTACACAATAAGAATTTGTCAAAATGAACAAATTACACAGAAAAATGCTAAAATGAGTAAATGACCACAATAAGAAGTGTCTAAATAAACAAATTACACAACAAAATGCTAAAATGAAATATTACACCATTTCAAAAATGTACAAATCACACAACAAATTGCTATAAATGAAATAAAACACAAAAAGAACATGTTAAAATATACAAATCACACACTATAAATGAACGATTGCACAATAAAATCTTTCTAAAATAAACAAATTACACAATAAAAACTTTCGAAACATAACAAATAATGCAACAAAATGCTAAAAAACATGAACTCCTTACACAAAAAAGGCTAATATACACTGTAAAATTACACAATTTCTAAAATGAAGAAATTACACAACATACTAAAGTTTTGCTTTTTAACAGAATAATGGAAGAAGCTAAAAACGTGTAATGGGTGAAGTTTAAAACCTCGTTTTTCTTTGAAATTTCTTTTATAGATGCGAAACAGTCACGTGATACTGTGTGACCTTTTGCGTGAACAACAAAATTATTTTAGCTAACAGTTAGAACACAGAGAGAAAATCACTACTGATGTATGCAAACAAACAAATAAATAAATAAACAAATTAATAAATATATATTGTTACATTTTTGGTTTGTTTATCTGCTTGACATGCCGAGGTTTTAAACAGAAATAATGAAAGGAGGAAATAAAGGGGAAAAAAACTCATCACTGCCTCAGCAATCTCCAGCTTCAATGCACACGCACACACACGCGCGCACACACACACACACACACACACACACACTCTCTCTGTCTCTTTTCTTTCTCCGGCTGTGCCTTTTATTTATCAGACATGCTTGGACGTCGGTAAACATGACGACGGGGAGAAAAAATAAACGTGTTAAACATATCAGAGCGGAGGAAATAATGATCAGAGCTGAGCTTTGTTTTAAAAATGTTGAGATAAAAGAGAGAGAAGAACAGAAGATTTCTGGAAGAGTGAAGAGTGAAGAGAGAGAGAGAGAGAGAGAGAGAGAGAGAGAGAGAGAGCTCTGTGCTCATGACTGTGTTCCTCTGCTCTTATTCACTTTCTTTTCATTTTCTTTTCTCCCATCTTTTATTTCCATTATTTATTATTCTTCCTTATTTTCTTTTTTCTCTTCTTTTCTCTTCTGTTTTCTTCGGTCTTTCTGTCATTCATTTCCTCTCTCAATCCATCCACTTTTGTTTGTTTGTTTGTTTGTTTCTTTTTCTTTCTTTCTTTCTTTCTTTCTGTTAATAATTGATTAATGATTTTTCTTTCTTTCTATATTTAATTTCTGTTCCTTCTGTCATCCATTTCTTCTCTCTATCCATCAACCTTTGTTTGTTTCTTGTTTTTTTTTCTTTCTTTTCATCGTTTTAGTTTTCATCCCAAGTATTTTCTTTTCCTTCTTTTATTATTTGGTTTAATGCATTAATTTTCCTATTCCTTCCTTCCGTTCTTCCTTCCTTCCTTCCCTGCTCTTTCTGTCATCCATTACTTCTCTCTATCCAAACATGTTTCTTTCTTTATTCATCATTTTTTATCCAAATTCTCAACGTTCTTTCATTCTTTCTTTCTTTCCTGTAATAACTAATTATTAATGATCAGTAGAAACAATACATTGCCTCTCTT
>CM040460.1:29398558-29408954 GCA_022758105.1 Pangasianodon gigas | reverse complement strand
CACAGTTCTTCTGGAGACTTTGACTGTCGACTCGCTTCTTATTTCTGCAGCGAAACCCAGCAGCCTTCATTATGTTTTTATCTGAAAAGTGTCTCTTACGTAATCTGCTGCTTTCTTTACTACAAAATATATGAACATTTTTCTGTAACATTTCATTTTGTGCTGGAAAACTAATGTTTGGAATCTAAAAGGTTTTTGTACTGAATCAGTAATGTAGAAGTCAGAAAATAAACATCTATAACAAAGTTTGTACTAAAAAAAAAAAATAGAGTGCCAAGACTTTTGCACTGTAGTACTGTATTTATATATTTTTTTTAAATGTCACTTTTGTTTTATGAAAACAAGAAGAAGAGAGTCGAGTAAACGCTGTGGGATTTGATCAGACAAACCGCAAAGCTCACCAGAAAACCGCAAAATAAATAAGTGGAGGAATGAGCAGGCCAAATCCGAGCCCTGCATTTAACATGTCACTGGATTAAAAAAAAACGTAGCTGTCCTTCTGTAGAGATTTCAGAGGCTGCTCTGTCGTTCCACTCGTTCTCACACACCTGGAAATAATAGCTAGACTCATATTTTCTGTCTTCCGATTCTCTTCCCTCATTAATTGCCTGTTTGCTTTGCAGCCGTCATCCCGTCTGTCTCTCTCCGCTCATGTCTTTCTGCTTTTTGGTGATGTGACTGTCAGCTCTCACTGCTGTATTTAATGGATTTTCTCGCCAGTGAAGTGCTCGCTATAGGACGGCGATCCCGGCAGTTAACAGACGGAAAGAAACGTTACGTTCGATCGGTTTCCATCACTGTTTGGCACAAAAAAAAACCCCAAAGTCTTTGTCATGAACGTCTCTTTCACTGCTTTTCAATCTTAGAAATGTAGGGTTTGTCAGGAAGGTCGCTTCTACAGCGAATTAAGGCACGGAGCTCTCGCACAGGAGAAACGTTGTTTTAAAAAAAGGATACCGAGAGCTCAGATTGGTAGATAAATCGATTTCTAATGTCACTAGCATCATGCGTGATTTATTATTCGTTTAGTAAAGTTGTTAGAAATGTTTTTGTGGCCAAACCGAACTAAAAAAATCACTCCAGATTTACAGAAGTTGTAATAAGTAATACAAGTCTTTTGAATACCCAGTGCTAACGCTAGATAGTTAGCTAACACAAGCTAATATGATGATATTATCTGCTACCATCTTCACTGCTAATGCTAGTAGTTTGATAACATAAGCTAATGTGACAGGATTTCAGAGATGATATTAAGAAGTTTGTAGATGTAAATAATCTTCACCGCTAGTGCTAGTCAGCTAGCTAACATGAGCTAACTTGGCGAAAATTCTGAGAGTCTAAAATTATAAAAAAGTCTTCATAGTACCACATGCTGATGCTAGACATTTGGCTAACATAAGCTAATGTGACACATTTGCAGAGAAGATTTTAAGTCATGTTTAGAGATGTAAATAATCTTCACTGCTAATGCTGGATATTTGTCTAATGTAAGATAATATGAAATGATTTTTTTGAGAGAATTTTGAAGTCATATTTATTTGCTAATGCTATCTACTTAGCTAATATAAGCTAATCTGACAGGATATTTCAGAAAACATTTCGGAGTTAAATGGTTGAAAAATGGTTAAATAGTGTGTGTGGGCTTCAGTGACCCATTTGTACAATTCAAACAGCGACTGTTTTAAAGAGGAAAGTATTTTAAAAAAAATAAAGAAATAAATAAAGAAACTTTAAAAAATATAGCATTTGCTCTCTCATTCCGCTGTTTCTTAGCTGTGTAAAAGTCAGCGCTGTGCCGCGGAGCTGTGAACTGCTGAGTCTCTGTGTGACACTCTGAAGCCCCACAGACGAGACAGGAAGTGCGGAGAGGCATGAAGAGTGAAGGTGAGTGTGTGAGAGCGACAAAGACAGAAAGAAAGAAAGAAAGAAAGAGGGACAGAGAGAGAAGCCCTGAAGGATCACCAGCACCTACTAATCCCCACCACACGGATGCTTTAGACCAGAACAAAAATGTCACACAAATCAGATTAGACCAAATTACAATATAAATGAAACAAAACTACATCAGCTGTTGAGAAACCCAAACACAACATGCAGTGCTGTTAATGCTAAAAACACAGAACACGGTGGCAGATAAAAACTGAGAAGCACCTTGAGAAGGTACAGACTCAGTGGACGAGCTAGCACTAGGAACAGACAGATGCAGGAGAACATGGCTCCCACAGGAAGAAAGGTTGTGTATTGCTACACTGCACCCAAAACACAACTGAGACAGAGATACACTTCCTCACAGAACACACAAAATACACAGAGAGAAACTCTACCGCAAAGTTAAACACACACCTCAAACATCTGACGATCTCTCAGACAGTGAAACACTCCGCCTCCTGCTAAAGATAAAGACTGCTGTGTGAGGGACAGGAAGTGATCCGCCTCGCCCTCGTGTCTCCTCGGACTGCTCTTATCCTCGGACTGCTCTTATCCTCGGACTGTTCTTATCCTCGGACTGTTCTTATCGCTCTTCTTTATTATTACTGTTTTACAGTTTTCTTACCTTTATTAATAAATTCACTTTTATTCTGTAATTTTACTCATTTTATCCTTCTTTTTTTTAATCATTCTGTATATAGTGCCTTTATATTGTCCTTAATTTATTTACATTTACAAATTAAAATTTATTGTCCTTAATTTATGTACATCGTTTACACTTTTTTTTTTATTTTAATCTATTAGTATTTTATTTCGTCTTTTTATTTTATTTCTCCTGTTTTTACTGTTTTTACTGTTTTTACTCTACCCTTCCTTTGTACCTGCTTTGGCAATACAAATGTACAGTTATTTGTCATACCAATAAAGCACATGAAAACTGAAAATAAAAAAAAAAAACAGAGAGAAGCTTGTTGAATTGAATTTAGATAGATAGATAGATAGATAGATAGATAGATAGGGGAGAGTGAGAAAGAGAAAGGAAGAGAGAGAGAGAAATAGAGAGTGAGAGAGATAAAAGCTGAATTGAATTGAGGCAGATAGAGAGACAGAGACGACCAGAGACAGAGACAGAAAGAGAGAGACGGGTACAGAGAGAGAGAGAGAGAGAGAGAGAGACAAAAGCTTGTTGAATTCAATTGAGACAGACACACAGATACAGATAGAGGGATAGACAGTGAGAGACAGAGAGATGGAAAGAGGGAGAGAGATGGGAAGAGAGATAGGAAAAGAGAGAGAGGGAGATGGGAAGTGAGAGAGAAATAGGAAAAGAGAGAGAGACAGGAAGACAGAGAGAGATAGGAAAAGAGAGATGGAAAGAGAGAGAGAGACGGGGAGAGAGAGATGGGAAGAGAGAAAGAGAGAGAGATGGGAAGAGAGAGACAGAAAGAGAGAAAGAGAGAGAGATGGCATGCAGCAGTGAGGAAGAAAGGAGAATTGTATGGTGTGGATGGAGGACGAGTGAAGGTGAAGGTTAGTGCTGTAAACGGTCTGCCGATGCGACGGGAAGTCAGGAAGCTGATTCCGTATTCCGGAGACGTCTGAACCTCCGTATTTGTGCGTGGATGCTGTGCATTATGGGAAAATGACAACAGAGGGCCTCAGCAGGCATCACCACCCTCCATCCCTCCATCCCTCCATCCCTCCTTCCCTACAGGAAAGCTACCCTGAGCTAACTGAGCAAGATTCCTCAGAGGATTTTGAGTCGTGTTCATACATGCAATAATCTTCACCACTAATGCTAGTTATCAAGCTAACATAAGCTAGCATGACACGATTTCTGAGAGGATTTTAAGCTATATTCATAGATGTTAATAATCTACACTGCTCATGCTAGAAAAGTTGTATAAGTGTTTATAATCATCAGAGCTAACGCTAGTCAGTTTTGCTAACCTGACAGGATTTCAGATGTGAATAATCTTTACTGCCAGTGCTAGCCAGCTAGCTAACATGAGCTAACCGGACTAAAGATGTTATATAAGTGTTTATAATCATCTATGTTAATGCTAGTCATTTGGCTAACATTTAAATAAATAAATAAATAAATAAATAAATAAATCTTCATTCATTTAAAGCATGATTACAGGAAGATTTTTTTTCTTTTACTATTATTATTATTATTATTATTATTGTTGTTGTTGTTGTTGTTGTTGTTGGTGTTGTTATGGGCCTATTGAAAAAAACTTTAAAAGTCATAAATTATTTGCATTAATTAATTAATTAATTAATTGATTCGTTAATTAGTAATTATGTATTAATTAATAATCAATTAATAATTAATTAGTTTTCCCCAAATCCACAAAAATATGCATAAAGAAATTATGATTATAACCAAAGACATCCTAAAAACTGAAAATGATTTAAAAAAAGAAGGAAAGAAAAAGAAAAGAAAAAAATTAAATAAACAATAATTATATATCTATCATTTTTTGATTTCTCAGAAAGATGTATTTAAAAATCCCAAACTGCTTCAGTGCTCTCAGCAAAAATCATTTTAAAAACTGTCAGACTTCCAGACTTTCCTCTGCTGACCTCATCGCACATTCTCTTCATCCAAACTTTTTCAGCTCAGACGGAAAGTAGGAAAAACTTTTTCCCCAAATATAGTACAGGTGAACTGCAAAACTTTTCTTTTTTGGCATCCTGTTATTTTTTTAATCTTCCTCACTCAGATTTTTCTCAGATGCAGGAATGTAAATTTGCATAATAACAGACAGGACACCAGGACGCTTCTGCGTTTCTAGTGAAGAGCATCAGAAAGAAGAGCTGCCAATGACACGATGCATCAAGAGTCAGGATTGATTAGAAAAGAATTAATCATGACTTGATTAAAGGAGAGAAAGAGAGAGAGAAAGAGAGAGAGAGAGAAGGAGAGAGAGAGAGAGAGAGAGAGATTTTCAGCTCCATTGAAAATTTAATTAAGCAAAAGAACTTTAAGCACATTTAAAACCAATGCTAATAAAAACCAGCTGGTGATTCAAATGATTCCTGCGCTGACGTTTTTATATATTTAATATTTATAATCACGTCTTTTGTTTAAGTGAAGATGACGGGTGTGTGTGTGTCGTGTGTTGTTAAATGTAAACGAGACGTATATGGCTTGTCTTATACGTAACACTATGGGGACATGGGGCACTGCTTAAAATATGAATGACACTCAAAATGGCGGCTGTATTGCGCAAGCCCCGCCCCTTCACTAAAACCAGCCAATCACCTTGTTGGTAAAGATGTTAGCAAAAAATCAAATCAGACTTGACACATGTGCACACTTCAGGTGCTTTACAACATTAGTTATTGAGAAATAAAAATGTTTTCATGTTAACTGAGCCATAAACGTTATTTCTGCCATTTTGTGTCAATCCATTTCTGGCTTACGGGTCACCAATATGGCCGCCGCCGAGTGGAGAGACTTCACTAGAAGTACTCTGAGTCACGTTTCTAATTTCTGATTAGTTCGATTTTTTTTCTTTCTCGTTTTAAACTTGAAGAGTTTGGTGTGCTGAAGTGTTTCATTTCACGTTTACCACAGCAGTTTGTCAACGATGATGAATTTTTATTTATTAAACAACGTTATTGTAGAACTCAGTGTGTGTGTGTGTGTGTGTGTGTGTGTGTGTGTGTGTGTGTGTGGGAGGACTCAGGAGACAGGTGACTTTTTTTACGGAGCTTCAGTTTCTGCCTTTTATCTTCTTTTCTTTACACTGAGCACTTTTTTAACGCATGTTCTCATAAACTGAAAAATTATCAGCAGAAAATAACACAAAACACAGTCTCAGTAGTTCGCCTCCTCAGATTCAAGTTCATGCTCTGTGTGTGTGTGCGTGTGTGTGTGTGTGTGTGTGTGTGTGGTGTGTGTATTCTCCACCAGCTCTCTCTGGTTCACAGAGTTACTCTGAAAGGACAAACAAAGCTCATATAAGCAGGCTGCCCATAATCACACACGTTCACCCCGCCTACTCTCCGCCCACACCCGAATGCTCGGCCACGCCCCCACGCAGCCACGCCCCCACGCACGTCCTTGAAACCATAAACTCATCTGTTCTCAAGATGTTGACAACTTAAAGTTACAGCTTTTCCTCTGACTGTTACAAAGCGCTGACACTGGAGACTCCTTCCATAAATGTTACACAAATTCCAGAAAACTTCACTGTATCAATGACTATTTTTTAATCCGTTTAGGTGGAGCGTTCGCCGTACACGTCCCTGTGAATGGGCTGTTACTATAGAAACGATAACGTATTAGAGCATCTCTGATTCTGTTTAATATCTATCACCGTACCTCGTGTTCCACTCGGCTAATCCGGATGTAAGGAGGGGTTTTAGTTGCCGTCTCTGTCCTTTTAACTGCAGCACAGATTAGCACTTAAAAGAAGAGTGCTCAACAAAGCCACTTTTACTCAGGACAAAGAAAAGACCCGAAGGCACGATCAATCGCATCTTTAAAGTGTTTTTTTGAAGAAATGATTTGAAATAGAATTTTGAATAATGTGTTTTGTAGGAAGTCTTTAGATCTGCTGTTTTCCTTGAACATGAAACCGGAGCGCTAACGCCTGAGATTTATCCACCGAGCTGATAAACGACATTCAGCAAACTTTTCAAATGAATCAAAGTTCAGCCGGATTACATACATTTTAATGGAGCATGTTAATACTTAATAATAAAGAATATGTTATTCAAAACAGAGAGGAATCCATGTTTCTGTGTGTGTGTGTGTGTGTGTGTGTGTGTGCATGATGCTTTGTGATAGACTGACACTCCAACCAGGGTGTATTCCCATCTCATGCTTAGTTTTCCCGGGATAGACTCCGGATTCACCGCCACCCCAACCAGGAAAAAGCTCTTACTGAATGATCAATAAACAAAATAAAGGTGTTCAGTGGACTTCACTTGTCAGACTGGGTAATGTGGATCTGCACGCCATTATGCATATGTTATTTATATTTTTTTTAAAAACTGTAGGATAATAAAAGTATTTTTCTTTGTGTGTGGCAGAATTATTTTGATTATTGATGAATAACAAATTTTCAGAGTATTTATGCTGATGTTCTTTGTGGGAAATATGGGAAACTGTGGGATATTTAAATTTGTCCTCATCTAAGTACATAACTGGTACACTAAACTCCGCCTTCTATAAAAAGGCCAATCAGTGAATGAGTTTCTTAAAAAAAAAAAAAAAAAGACTAAATAGTATGTTGCCATAAGGCAACAAAGTGCTTTAGAGGGTTAACTGCATTTTATATATATAAAAGTCTCACTGAAGGAGGTGTGGTCACTGTGCTTCAGAGAAAGAGAGAGAGACAGACAGAGACAGACAGAGAGAGAGAGAGAGACAGAAAGAGAGAGAGACAAACAGGCAGACCGAAAGACAGAGATAGAAACAGAGAGAGACAAAGAGAAGCAGAGGGAGACACAGAAAGAGAGAGAGACTATTTTAAATTATATAATTATCTTATTGCTTATTTCTATTATTTTATCAAACTTTTTTTTAATTGTGTGTAAATGTGTATGTGTGTAATTTAATGTTACCAGTGCCTTGGCAAAGTAAAGCCTTTTACCATTTCAATAAACCTACTTGAATCTTGAATCCTGACAGATAGACAGATAGACAGAGAGAGAGAGAGAGAGAGACAGACAGACAGACAGATCTCATTTAGCTTTAAAACTATTACACAGTGTTTAGCTTCTCCTCCTCCTCCTCCTCCTCCTCTTCCTCCATCACCCGATCATCACTCACTCCTCAGACACACTCGGATACACTCCGTCACCGCTGTGCTCATTTCCACCCACACAGCAGCCGCTGCTGGGAAAAGCCCAACTCTAACCCTCTCACTGCTGAGACACACGTCTACAAATGCAGCTAACAGGTGGAGATTAGCCTAGCGCACACACACACACACACACACACACACACACACACACACACACACACACCTGCTCTTGAAGGTTATCTTAAGAAAGTCAGAGTGAAATTTTCTTTATTTTTTATTTTCCTCTAACAGCACGTCCCCAAGTGTTTTATTCCCCTCATACCACAGCGATTTACCAACAGTTACATTTTTTTTTACTAAGTAACAACACATTATACTTTTTATCCATTTGTAGTTACAGTTAATGTTCTGTGAAATGAGTTTGTTCCTGTTTTCACTTACATTATAGCAGCTATAAACACTCGTTCCCTCACCAGCCTCCCTTTTTTCTCTCTTCAAACCACAAAGAAGTGTAAACTCCTCTGTCCTGAAGACGTCAGAAAACTTAAAGTTACAGCTTTACCTCTGACACTGGAGACTCCTTCCATAAATATTACGTAAACACATTTCTCCTTACATCGTTGCTCGTTGCTTGCTGTTGCTATAGAAACGATAACGCATTAGAACAAGTAGGTTAATATAAACCTGTGATTTGCAGACGCACTATTACTGAAAGGAAATTAACAGGAAACACCTTCTGACCAATCAGAATCCAGAATTCCACATCGCTGTGGTGTAAATGCTGCGAATTGCATTTTCACTTGACTTCCAGCTACCATGATTCCAGAGCTAAGCGTGTGCATTACGGCTACACAGCTGCGCTGCAGTGAAACGTTTCAGCAGGAAATGGACTGTGCTAATTGTCTATGTTGTGGAAGATTAGCGAGCGCATTAGCGAGGTGCTGTTTATGCTAGCTGGATGTTTCTTTAGACGGCTTCACAGCTTGTATTTTTTAGCCGCTGCTTTTAGTAACAGTGGGCAGGTTTCAGGAGGAGGACGCTAACTGTAGTGAGGCTCGCTGAGAGGGAAATGATAACAGTGTGTGGGTGGTTCTGCATGTCACCCCCACCATCTAATACACACACACACACACACACACACAGTGATATTCCCACTGGAAGGATGGATGATTTTGCTGTTTTGGTCCTCTCACTGCTTTGACGTCTCGCTGGCAACTGCTCGCCGCTCGGCTTTGCCAGGAAGCAGAGCGGGAGAAACATTTCTCACACAGACAGGAGCGAGGGGCACCGAGCGAAGAGATCGCACTGGAGCTGATAGCTGATAGCTGATGCAAAGCACTTTTTTAATATTTAAAGAAAAGAAGGAGTGGGGGGAAAACAGAGAGAGGGGAAAAGAAAAAAAGAAAAAAAAAAAGCGTCTGGCACCTTCTGAGTCTGCCACCCGCTGCTGAGTCGATCTCATCTGAGTCATTCATCTTCCACAAGAAAGAAAAAAAAAACAACAAAAAAAGCTATTCCTGGGAACATGGTGGATGAGCGATAGCTGAGAAATAAAGAGTTATGAAAATCTGTAAAAAAATATATATATATATATATAAATATATAAATCATAAAGAAAGAAAATATACAGATATTTGTCCTTACACAAAGCCACAAATCAACAAAGACAACTCAGTCACGTTTATTTTTGGATTTTATTTTGTAAATCCGAGCCATGATTGCTTTATTTTTTTTATTAACATCGTCTCAAACTCCTCCGTGTCATCATGAAAGTATTGGCACCCCCGGCTGCATGTGGGAGTGGTGTTAAAATATTGCCACGCTGCTATTAAAACACACTCGCTGTGTCTCAGGCTTTACGTTCAGTCTCTGAGAGAAACGCAGAACGATCACACAAGTCCAAATAAGAAATGTTTTTGCTTCCAAATCACGTATTTGAGTCGTATTTTGTTACTCATGCTTGTCAAGTTACCACCATAGAAACTCCGCCTACTTTTACAGGAAAAGCAGCGCTCTGGATATCTGGATTGAAGAACACAAAAATAAAGTGGTTGCATTTTATTTATTTGTTTGTTTATTTGTTTGTTTGTGTGTTTGACACCGGCTCTCTGTTCTATGTTTTCAGTAGATTACGTCACTGTATTTTCTGATCAGTATAAAATCGATTCCTGAATAAGAGATCAAATTGTCATAAAATGTAAGACACATTTTTCTTTAATATGTAAAAATTGTAACTGTTGGAAAATTGCTGTTGTAGAAGAGGAATAAAACACTTTGGGGATGTGCTGTTATAGGAAAATAATCAAGTTTGTAGTAATGATTGTGCTTTACTGTAACAGCCATAGGTCTGTCTGATTTCAACTTTATTTAAAAATAATTTAATGATGATGTTTAATTGCTGAAATCTTGTTTCAGTACTACATTACCCAGAATCCCAGAGCGAAAGCCACCAATCAGAGACGTCGCTGTAACCATGGAAATACTGTATATGGTATGCTAATCAATTGTGTAACTGATTTGCTATGTTTGTTAAAAAGATTACTCTGTGATCATAAGCAAAATAATGCTGAAATCAGACAGGAAAACTCTGAGACATTAATAATAATCAATATCTTTATTACTGTAATTAAATAATAATAATTCCAAGAAAAATATGGTCAAAATAAATACAAGCAATAAGTATTCACTCATACTTATTCACA
>CM040460.1:29361925-29383628 GCA_022758105.1 Pangasianodon gigas | reverse complement strand
TTTCTTCCTCATATCATCTCGGGGAGTTTTTCCTTGCCACCGTCGCCACTGGCTTGCTCATTAGGGATAAATTCACAGTGATAAATTTAAATATTTACAATATATTTTTGTGAATCCATTTATTTCTGTAAAGCTGCTTTGTGACAATGTCCATTGTTAAAAGCGCTATACAAATAAAATTGAATTGAATTGAATTTAGGGGTCCAAGCACGCCGAGTGCGCGTACGTCAAGAACGCATATAAATAATGACTCAGCTTCAACTAAATTATTCACACTGAGATTAATAGCAATCAAATAGAATACATGAAAAGAAATCAATGTTATGTACAATTATCCCAAATACTCATCACGTCCGTTGATCTTGAGTCATCGATTGGCGAACACGATGAACCTCACAAAACACATTGAAGGCCAGTAAAAACTGTTTGTACACACGCTTGCATATGGAAGACATCCACATCTCCACGCTAATGTAGCTCCGTTCTCTGTAGGCTCTCTCTAAACGATTCCCCGCCTCATTTTAAGTGCACATTTCCTGCTAAATTGGTCAGCATGTTTATCGTTTAACAGTCTCAGTCTTTCAGGGATGTCTCTCTCTCTCTTTTTTTTTTTTGCTAGCAGTGCTGAGCGTCCTGGACTTCAGAGAACTCGATACATCACAAATTGAGCTCGCGAGCGCTAAATGGGAGGCTGCATTAAAGACACACACAGACACACACACACACACACACACACACACACACACAGTTTGTCGTGTTTGGGTTTGAATTTAATGGTGTTTTGATTTGCACCGACTCTGAGACTCTGAAAGCTGCAAATCAGCTTCTTGTTTGAAAGCCGGAGGAGATTAATAGGGAAGTGAGAAGCAATGAACTCGTCTTCACGCTCTGAGCGTAAATCAGGAGCAATTGGCGCACTCACTTCTTCCGACAATAAACAGACACACACACACACACACACACACACACACACGACTTCAGGACTTTGACCTTCGTGGCATTTTATTCATGGAGACATTATTGAAATATGACCGACGCAAACATTCTGGAGAGAGCAGAGTGTGAATTTTTCTCTGAAGAACACGTTCCATTAAGTGGACATCTCTAGAACGTCAGGTTGATTTATTTAAAGAAAACTTGAAAATCATTTGCATGAAAAGAAAATGGATGAAGTGAAAACAGACAGCACTAGGCATGAAAATTGACAAAATGTTTAGCATGACCAATTATATTAACACAGAATTGTACAGAAATTTACTACAATTTCACAAAAATGTTTAAGAGATTAAGGGCTAAAGACTAAATTGATTAATTGAACCATGAAAAGAGTATATGGGTGTGTCTTTGACTGCTCACGTTAGGTGTGTCTGAGTGAGGTGGATGTGTCTTAGGGTGAGACAGATGGGCGTGGCTTTGGGTGGTGCACACTGACAATTCTGAGTGAGATGAACGGTAAAGATGGGCGTGTGTGAGTAGAACGACTGTTTTTGAGCGGCTCAAAAGAGGTTATATGTAGGAGTGGGACAGATGGATGTGTCTCTGGGAGGGACAGACGGGCGTGTCTCTGAGAGTGGTGTGTCTCTGAGTGGGACAGAGTGGCACATGTCTGAGAGGGACAGACAGACGTGTCTCTGGGAGGGACAGACAAGCGTGTCTCTGAGTGGGACAGAGTGGCGCATGTCTGAGAGGGTCAGACGGACGTGTCTCTGAGTGGGACAGAGTGGTGCGTGTCTGAGAGGGTCAGACGGACGTGTCTCTGAGTGGGACAGAGTGGTGCGTGTCTGAGAGGGTCAGACAGACGTGTCTCTGGGAGGGACAGACAAGCGCGTCTCTGAGTGGGACAGAGTGGCGCATGTCTGAGAGGGTCAGACGGGAGTGTCTCTGAGTGGGACAGAGTGGTGCGTGTCTGAGATGGCCAAATGGGCGTGTCTCTGAGAGTGGTGTGTCTCTGAGTGGGACAGAGTGGTGCGTGTCTGAGAGGGTCAGACAGACGTGTCTCTGGGAGGGACAGACAGGTGCGTGTCTCTGGGAGGGACAGACAGGTGCGTGTCTCTGGGAGGGACAGACAGGTGCGTGTCTCTGAGAGGGTCAGACGGGCGTGTCTTTGGGAGGGACAGATGGGCAGTTTACTCATAACCACTGTATTAATTGTTCATGTTTGGTATCAGACTTGGATTTTCACACTAAACTATATTTTTGAGGTAAAAAAAATGAATCAATTAAACCCGATGTCTGCTGTTTCAGAGCCTGTGTCTCACTGCTGGTGTTTAATTTGCTGACCGGTCCTGACTGATGCTTCTTCATCACAATCCCAGTGTGTGTGTGTGTGTGTGGTGTGTTCTGTTCTTCTTTCGTTTGTGTGCTGAAACTCGAGTGTGTTGGACAGATTGTGAGGTCGAGCGAGTCACAACCTTCCACCTTTACTCTCAATCACTGATGCAGCAGAAACTCAATCTTCAGAAGCTGTGTTCCTGTAAACTGAACTTTTTCTACGAATCATTCGCACTTAGATTGAAGTTATTTTGAGTTTAATATAGTTTCATTTAATATCAAAAGAAATGAAAAGACATAACATGCTAACGTTTAGAAATGAAGTTGACTTGGATACTAAAAGAAAAGTGTATTTAAATGTACTTTTAAAATGTATTATTAATGTCAGTTAATTAAATCAATTAATGAATTATCATGAAGTATGAGGTACACACTTCTAGTGTTAACACTTTATACTGAAATGCATAATAAATATATTATTTTGGAACAACTCATGACACATTTATGGAGATAATTTAAGGCTTATATTAACACGCTTATATTAATGTTCTAACACGTTATTGTTTCTATAGTAACAGCTCATTCAGAGGGACGTGTACGACAGATGCTCCACATAATCTGACAAAATCTAAATGCTGTTTCATACAGTTGATTGTATACACATTGATGTGGTGACGTCTTTTGTAAAGACACGTTTGTTTAACATTTATGGAAGGAGTCTCCAGTGTCAGTGCTTCGTAACAGTCATGGTGCTTTCTAAAGTTTCCCAGCACAGGAAAGTCTACAGGACAGACGAGTTTAAGCTTTCTGGTTTCTCGGTAAGGGTAAGAGAGAGAGAGAGAGAGAGAGAGAGAGAGGAGAGAACGACAGTCTATCATTGCTATAACGTAAGTGAGAACAGGAACCAACATGTCTATTAACAGTAAACTTTGGTTGCTAAGCAACATAACAGGGTATCCTATGGGTATTCTAAGAACAATGGCATAAGTGGTTTTGTAAGAAATAATGGTTTTGTAAGGAATAACACTTTCAGACCGTGCAGTTACTAATCCACCAGCGTGGTTTTTAATTGTTTATAATTATATTTAATGTAATAAAGTGTCCACAACACAACTTAGTTCCTGTTGTCATGTACGTTATAGCAGCTATAAACAGTCGTTCCCTCACTTTTTTTTTCTCTCTTGAAGTTAATAAGACAAAAAAAAAAAATCGCAGCTTGTCATGTTACGGAGAAATCGTAAAGCGTAAACTCCTCTGTCCTAAACGTCACATAAACGTCTCCTTACAGAAGGTTTCACAGGTTTTAATGAGTACACGTTATTAAGGCTAATTTATTATTAGCCTTAGATTATGTATGAGCTGTTACTATAGAAACAATAACGTATTAGATCCAGTGCATTAATATAAATCTGTCGCTTATGTTGCAGCTGCATTACTGTCAGAGCTGCATGTTCTAGAAAATTAATCAACACCTTCTGACCAATCAGAATCGAGAATTCACCATTGGAGTTATATAACGCTGCTGCATTAATACAGAATTTAGTTTTCTGTGATGCACTCACAGGTGTGTGTATATCACCTGAGGATTTTATGACAGCTTAAACATGGCTCAGCCAATCAGATTTTAGAACTGAAACTGTCTGTTTTATAAATGTACTTTTAATATTCTATACCTGAAGTATATTGTTTATGTACTAAAGAATGCTTCTCTCCCAGCTTTGAGCTTTATATGGAAGCTATCAGAAATAATTTGGTTATAAATGAAATCTAATTTATGTTAGAAATTGGGTGTCTGATGAATTTAACACAGTTCATTGTGTTGGACTGGACTTAAGAGTCTTTTTTTTATGACTACTCTACAAATAATGAGGACTACCTTGTGTCTATTTTGGAAAGAGATCCACCCAGGCTATCAATCCTGAACATGTTTATAACGTCACGCGGCTTTCATACAGCTCTACAAAAACACTTGCGGCCTTTTAAAAGAGAGATGCGTAAATGTTTTAGCTTAGCGTCATTAAGAGCCAATCCTGTGGTTAAGGTAGGTAAACAGTCCACTTCTGTCCAGGACTGTAGTATTAAAGCCTATTAAATCCCACAAAGACAGAAAGCCTGCTTCATTAGTCATTAATAATGCAGGAGAGTGGAACTGGAAAAGGGTGCAGCGGCGTCATCGCCGTCGTTGGACCCCGCACTCTCGCTCAGTCTCTGTGTGTGTGTAATTAATAGGGCTTTGCTAAGAGCCATTAACTAGCCAGCGTAATGGATATTACTTGTTTCCTCTGCCTCCACACACGGGTCACTAAACACAGCACTTTCCATTTAGGACGTGTGTTCAGTTTGTTATTAGGTGATGGCGTTCATGCTCGATAAATTGCACAACGATTGGTCCCTTGTGTGGAGTAACTTTAACACACACAGGTTAGGAGGAGAAGCTCTCACTGCAGCGTGGCCCAGAGAACACGATGCTCTCTTCCAGGAACAGGGAGAGGAGAGAAACCTGATAATGAGCTGGGGTCTTAAAGAGCACGACTACAAACTGGTTTTAGACACAGAGATATTTTATTGATCCCATAAGGGAAACTGTCTTGTTAGAGAAAACACACACACACACACACACACACACACAGATAGAGAGAAAGAAAGAAATGAGAGCAGTATATATGGTCTTGTCAGCTATATTTAAAATAGACCTATTTATTTATTTAGCTATTTCTTTTGCTAGAAATATCAGTAAGGAGAGAAGTATAATCATATAAATATGAGCTTATGAAAGAAAACATTATGACTTATCTATCTTTTGGACTGGTGTAGAAGTTGAAGGTGATGTTACGTCTTTCGACGCAATAGGGAATGAAAAGAGAGGGTAGATAAAGAGGGAATAAAACACTCGGTGTTGTGCTGTTGTAGGAAAATAATCAACGATACAATGGTGTGATAAAGCAGAGTTACTGTTACCACCCCAGGCACATCCCCAAGTGTTTTATTCCTCTTATACCACAGCAATTTGCCAAAAGTAACACATTTTTATTTATTAAAGAATGACGCATCATACTTTATCCATTTTATCTGTTTATAGTTACATTTAATATCCTGTGAAACAAGTTAGTTCCTATTATAGCAGCTATAAACAGTCTTTCCTTCGCCATCCTCTCTTTTTTTCCTCTCTGGACATTAATCATTGGTTTTTTTTTTTTGTTACCAAGAAATCACAAAGCATTAACTCAAAGCGAAAACTTAAAGTTACAGCTTTACCTCTGACTGTTACAAAGCTCTGACACTGGAGACTCCTTCCATAAACGTTATGTCTATAAATGTCTCCTTACAGAAAACTTCACCATATCAACGATTATTTTTAAATCTGTTTATTATTAGTGAAGCGTTCACCCTCCTGCCGCACAAATGATAAAAGTTGAAATTAGGATTTAAATTGTTTTTCAGGATTAATCCTGAATTGGTGCTACCGTATTAAAAAATCTGAGTGTCATCTGCATAAAAATGAAATTTAATATCAACTGATAAACAACAACAGCAAAAAACAGCATCTGTTTCTGAGCTTTAAACAGACTGTACAGTATCTTCAAACTTTATTTTATTTTATGAGATAATAAAAGACATTGTAAAGAAAAAAAAAGTACACAGGAATAAATACTGTGTTTTGGTGGGGAAAAAAATCACAACCTTGTGGACTGAAGCAGTGAATAACGATGATCTACATGGCAGTAAACATCTATTCCAACATCCATTTCCATCGCTCCTAAACCCGGCGTCTAATCCACCTCGCGTCATTACACTCAGGAGACGAAGCTTTAAATGCACCATTTACACCAAGCCTGCGCAGAAATTTGCTGTTTTTATTTGTGTTCTTTTTATGATAGCAATATTTTTCTGATAGCACTGCCTGCCTGACCGAAGTACACCGAGATGTCCTGGATTCGGGAAAATCCACAAGAAATAGCTGCTATAAAATCAGGCAACATTGAATCTAAAGCATCCTGATGGACAAAACAATGCACAATATAGCTCATCAATATCAGAATAAATAAATAATTAATTATAATTTAATAATTTATGAACAGTAACATGGAGCACATCATCATCATCATTTAACACTAACACTGATTAAAACAGGAATTCCTCCTGCTCTGACTTACAGAACACAACTTCCCCAAAAGCTGTGTGTGTGTGAGCAGCTTAAACAGACAGAATATTTGTGAGAGTGTGTGAGCAGTTTTAAATGGAGTGTGTGTGAGAGTGTGTGAGCAGTTTTAAATGGAGTGTGTGTGAGAGTGTGTGAGCAGTTTTAAATTGACAGAATGTGTGAGAGTGTGTGAGCAGTTTAAATAGACAGAATGTGTGTGAGAGTGTGTGTGAGTGTGTGTGAGCAGTTTAAATAGATTGTGTGAGAGTGTGTATGAGCAGTTTAAATAGACAGTGTTTGTGTGAGTGTGTGAGAGTGAGTGTGAGAGTGTGTGTGTGAGCAGTTTAAATAGACAGAGTGAGTGTGAGAGAGTGTGAGGGTATGTGTGAGTGTGTGTGAAAGTGAGTGTGTGTGTGTGTGTGTATAAGCAGTTTAAATAGACAGAGTGAGTGTGAGAGAGTGTGAGTGTGTATGTGAGCAGTTTAAATAGACAGAATGTGTGTGAGAGAGTGTGTGTGAGTGTGTGTGAGTGAGTGTGAGTGAGTGAGTGAGCAGTTTAAATAGACAGTGTGTGTGTGTGTGTGTGTGTGTGTGAGCACTTTAAATAGACAGAGTGAGTGTGAGAGTGTGTGAGCAGTTTAAATAGACAGAGTGAGTGTGAGAGAGTGTGAGGGTATGTGTGAGAGTGTGTGAAAGTGAGTGTGTGTGTGTGTGTATAAGCAGTTTAAATAGACAGAGTGAGTGTGAGAGAGTGTGAGTGTGTGTGAGAGTGTGTGAGCAGTTTAAATAGATAGAGTGTGTATGAGACAGTGTGAGTGTGTGTATGCAGTTTAAATAGACAGAGTGAGTGTGAGAGAGTGTGAGGGTATGTGTGAGAGTGTGTGAAAGTGAGTGTGTGTGTGTGTGTGTGTGTGTATAAGCAGTTTAAATAGACAGAGTGAGTGTGTGAGAGTGTGAGTGTGTGTGTGTGTGTGTGTGTGTGTGTGTGTGTGAGCAGTTTAAATAGACAGAATGTGTGTGAGAGAGTGTGAGTGTGTGTGAGTGAGTGTGAGTGAGTGAGTGAGCAGTTTAAATAGACAGAGTGTGTGTGAGTGAGTGAGTGTGTGTGAGAGTGTGTGTGTGTGTGTGAGTGTGTGTGTGAGTGTGATAAGGGTGTTCTCCTGTAACAGTGCCATGTTTAAAGTCACTGAGCTCTTCAGTACGCTCCATGCTACTGCCAGTGTGTGGTTCTGGAGACTGCATGGCTATGTGCTTGATTTTATCCACCTGTTAGCAGTGGGCGTGGCTGAAACACCTGAACTCAATCATTAAGAGGGGTGCACATACTTTTGGCCTTATAGTGTACATTCTGAACGTGAAAGCTTATTATTATTATCCTGTTCTTGGCTCACAGGAGTGGAAGAGTGTCGGGGTTCAGGTTATATAATGTAATCTAATATGACATGATAAGGTTTTTAACAGAAAAAGGACCATTCACCAAAAATAGTTTAATGTATAATCAGTTAATCGATGACTAATTGAAGCTGTAATTTCAGTTTATTATTCACATCCATCTTCTGCAAAAGCTACAGCAGCTGCTGGAGGACAAAAAGCCTGTTATCGTCCTAAAAATCCGGTACGAGGTGAGAAAGTCCTGATAGTGCTTTGCTCAGCAGCGAAAAGACCAATGAGCCACTTTGCATAAGCCCTTAACATTACACGTTCTACATTCTGTCCCTTTATACAGTCATTTGGAGTAAATGAGGCATATTTAAGGCACCTAAACGCAGACTCAGCTGTGTGTAACAGCCATGAATTTGCACAAAAAAAATCAGTCCAGAACCATTAGATGATCCCTGAGGTGTGTGTTTTTGTGAAGAGTTGCACAGCGGCCATTCAGAGCAAAACACCTGATTTATCGCTGCCATGTAGGAGAAACATGAACGATGGATCGTTCTTAATGTCCAACTTTCTGCATTTCATCACTTTTTAGAGTGCTATGTAAATGTTAAAATGGCCATTTAAAAAAAAAAAAAAGCAACTAAGCATACTTTCAGCTTTGTAAAAATAAGCCTCGGGCCATTAGGCGATGCCTCAGGTGAGCATGGAGAAAACATTATGCGCTGCTCCAAACGTTTAGGCATAAATTCACCTCTAATCGTCGGCATGGGGGTGAGGGAATATGGACGCTGCATAATGGCTCTCATAGGAGCATTAGCACGACAAGCAGAAGCTCCAAATCCAGTGTCTCGTCCCCTCCCGTGGAGCCTGAGCCCCTAACGCAGGGCCATAAAGCAACCACAAATGCACAGCAGAATGCTAAGACCATGAACATTTGAAACCACCGGCGGTGACGAGGATGAGCCCCAAGGCCCAATGAAGTCATGAGGAAAATGGAGTGAACTGGCCGATAATGGTGCCGCTTAAGGCCGAGGTGCTGATGCCGAGGGATTTTAGTGGTAAAAAAGCATTAGTGAGGCAGACGGAATGCGAATTAATAGCCGAGGATGCGGAGTAACTCCATCAGAAACGTGTTACTGTTGGCTCAGCAGATAAAACATCAGAGCTAATGTCTGCCACAAGCCCACTGCCACCACGCTTTGGCCCACTTTAATCATAATGGATGTGTTTTGCTCTTTTTTTTTGTTCCTGCAGACTCTCTTATTGGTGAAAACAATTTGGAGCATTAAAGAAAAACCACAGCAGGATCCATTAACCGAAACACAAGCCGAGGTTTTAAATGAACAGATGCTAAAAGGTGGGTTTGATGCTAGAAGTGTATCGAGAAATTCAACAAGAAGTACAACAAAACATGGATAAAACATGATTTTTTAAACACAGCCCTTGTTATAGTATGAGAAGTGGTGTAGCTGTAAAGTTAATAAAAAGTAGTAATAAAATGCTAAATATGGAAATGGTGATAAAGATGACTCAATGCTACATGTCTGAAATAAGATGCGCTGATCTGTGTATCTCAGAAATCTTCTGAAATTTTCAAAAACATCAAGAATGGTGCAAAAAACAAACAAACAAACAAAAATACCTCCAGTTGTGCAGGTGGAAACGCCTTGCTGTTGATTAGAGAGAGCAGAAAGGAACCACTCTTTACAACCGTGTTGAGCAGAAAAGCATCTCAACACAGTGATCTTCAGGTGGATGAGCTACAACAGCAGAAGATCACATGAGGTTTCACTCCTGCTGGATGAGAACAAGAATCTGAGACTACAAAGGAAACTGAAACTGTGCAGCTGAAGATGGGAAAAATGTTGCCTGGTATTAAACTGGGAACTTATTTATTTATTTATTTATTTATTTATTTATTTATTGATTGATTTATTTATTTATTTACTTATGTATGTATGTATGTATGTATGTATGTATGTAAAATCACAGCAGCATGAACACCACCTTAGGGGACTTCAGATTAAAATTAATTATTTAAAATTAAAATTAAATTCAGAGCTGAAGCTGAAAAACAAGTTTCGATATTTACACACTGAGGCCAGAGGACAGTAAATTATCAATATTTAATTTTTTGCTAATTTATACAGACTCATTTTTCAAAAAACAGTCCATGCAGGTGCACGTGTGTTTCATTAACATTTAAACAAACATCAACTTTAACAATGTTATTTGTTTAACATTACTTATGGTCTATTAATACTGATGTTTATGGTTTGTTCATAGTAATTAATAAAGTAACCCTAACTAATGAATAATGTGAAGTATTATTGCACCTTTCTCACACCACAAGACCATTTTATAATCACAAACACAACCAAAAAATGATTTCTACAAGTCCATCAGGTGACTTACATTATCATAGTGCACAAGGTCAAAGGGTTTATGCTGCATTACTAGGTTTAATGAGAATATTTATAATTCATAATTACAATTCTAAACATGAATTCATGAGTATAAGCCCCAGGCCACACAAACGAAGCTCGTGATTGGGCGGAGTCAGTTATTATTTCAAAATAACATGAATTATCACTCAATTTATTTCCATTAATATGCTTTGATTTAACATTAATGTTAGTTCCAGCATCAACACAATTATTATTATTATCATAATTATCATTATTAATATTTCATAGTGACTATATTATATTTGCAATTGGTTGCAAATTTGTTTAAAAAAAAAAAAATCCCATGACTCAATTTGCGTAAAATGTTGTAAAGGTGAGGGGCGTGATTGGGGGCGGAGTTAGTGTTCGTACTTACGGTAACGTTTGTTAACATAAAATCAAACCACATCGCTCTCGATCATTTGAATTTGTACGCAAAATGTTTCTAATAGTAATAATAATCATAATCATAATAATAATAATAATAGCCCTAAATATGGCACTATACATAAAAATAATGCTTTATAAATAATAAAATAAATTAAAATGGGCTTCATTTAAAGTGTTCCCTTAAAACTAGATTTTAACCAGACTGAGTGGAAGTGCACGCTGACCACACGGTTTCTCTTCCTGTAAAAAAAAAAAAGCATCTTTACAATTTCGACTTTAGGTGATATGTTGCTAAGAGACTAATGGACATGACACCATTTTCGGTTTCTTAACAGAAGCCATGTGCAGGAGGAGAGAACACGGTGTAGAGAGCAGATCTGCAGCAAGAAGGATGGTTTGTTCCTAAAAATGTTTGTTTAAAAGGTTTAGCTGGTTATATGAGCTTCCACTCGTTACTTTTATTTTACAATCTTTAGATTTATTATACTACTGACACAACTAGAATTCTGATTGGTTAGAAAGTGTTGATTAATTTTCTCTGACATTAGTACAGCTGCTAATCACAGGTTTATGATAATGAGCTATTATCGTTAATACGTTATCGTTTCTATAGTAACAGCTCATTCACAGAAGACGCTCCACATAAACAGATTAAAAAATAACCCTTGGTGGCAGTTTATAGCTGCTATAGCATAAGTGAGAACAGGAACTATCTAGTTTAACGGACATTTAATGGAACTATAAATGAATTAAAAGTATAACGTGTCGTTCTTTAATCAATAACAATTGTAACTGTTTGTAAATCATTGTGGTATAAGAGGAATAAAACACTTTAGGGCATGTTTGACCCATATACAAGTAAGTGTGTGTGTGTGTCTTTAATGCAGCCTCCCATTTAGCGCTCGCGAGCTCAATTTGTGATGTATCGAGTTCTCTGAAGTCCAGGACGCTCAGCACTGCTAGCAAAAAAAAAAAAAAGAGAGAGAGAGACATCCCTGAAAGACTGAGACTGTTAAACGATAAACATGCTGACCAATTTAGCAGGAAATGTGCACTTAAAATGAGGTGGGGAATCGTTTAGAGAGAGCTTACCGAGAACGGCGCTACATTAGCGTGGAGATGTGGATGTCTTCCATATGCAAGTGTGTGTACAAACAGTTTTTACTGGCCTTCAATGTGTTTTTGTAGATTAAATGTCATCGCGTTGTTCCTGTACCACTGTATGTTTCTGATGCTTCACTAACTAACTTTTTAACCATTTAGCTAACTAAACACGTGCTCACTAGCTAGAACGAATTCATGAATATTCCTATGAGTCAAGATTAAAGTGCCCCTGAAATCAAAACTGGTGTTTCAGAGCTTTTTGTAAAGGACACCAATACCATAGTATATCTAGAATGAAATAATACTGGAATGTTCTCACTTTAATTTCAAAGTTCATTTATTTCTTTGTGAGTTTTCATCGTATTAAATGCTCTCTAGAACATACATAACATTAAAACCACCTGCCTAATATTGTGTAGGTCCCTCTTGAGCCACCAAAACACCTCTGACCCCTCTCGAGGCATGGACTCCACAAGACCTCTGAAGGTGTGCTGTGGTATCTGGCACCAAGACGTTAGCAGCAGATCCTTTAAGTCCTGTAAGTTGTGAGATGCGGCCTCCATGGATCAGGCTTGTTTGTCCAGCACATCCCACAGATGCTCGATCGGATTGAGATCTGGGGAATTTGGAGGCCAAGTCAACACCTTGAACTCTTTGTCATGTTCCTCAAACCATTCCTGAGCAATATTTGCAGTGTGGCAGGGAGCATTATCCTGCTGAAAGAGGAATATTGTTGCCATGAAGGGGTGTACTTGATCTGCAACAGTGTTTAGGTAGGCGGTACGTGTCAAAGTAACATCCACATGAATGCCACGACCCAAGGTTTCCCAGCAGAACATTTCCCAGAGCATCACACTGCCTCCGCCAGCTTGCCTTCTTCCCATAGTGCATCCTGGTGCCATCTCTTCCCCAGGTAAGCAACACACACACACCCAGCCGTCCACATGATGTAAAAGATAATGTGATTCATCAGACCAAGCCACCTTCTTCCATTGCTCCATGGTCCAGTTCTGATGCTCACATGCCCATTGTAGGCTCTCATTAAACTCTCTTATTAAACACTGTTCTCCATATTTAGCTAGCTCTTTAATCTTCTGTCTACTGTTTAGATCAGGTGGGGGTGTGGCATGGCGTATCTCAAACGCTATTGGCTGTTGAGTAAATCAGTCAAGCACTTCAAAACCCACTTCAAAAATCAAATTACAGCTCTCAAGACATTTAACGTTAGGGTTAATGGTTTGTTCTTTTCTTACAAATTATGATAAAATTTAACAATAAAATTCTAACGGGATCAAACAATATTTATTGAAAAAACTTGACACCCACAAATCCGTGGAAGCTGAAACGGATTCTGCTGAGGATTGCGTCTTTCACATGAGCAAAATAACTTGTAAGTTTAACATGTTTTTCTTAATGAATATGTAATTTGAGGTGTTTTTTTATATAAAAACATTAAATAGAGGGTGGAGTCAACGCGAATAAATTAATTTAGCACTTTGTGGCGTGATTTACAGCAAGCTCGAAGTCACATCTGGAACAGAGATCATGTGTAAATTAGTATAACCGATGGGCAGGTAATAAATTTGAGTAAGATCGTTTATACAATTTCAAAGAAAAAAGTAATAATAATAATAATAATAATAATAATAACTCTTAATCTTAACCATTGTAACTTTTCATACAACACATGTGGTCTGAATTTTTCCTGATCTTATACATCAATGATATAAAGTGTAAAGTGTATGGAGGATAAAATAAAATAAAATAAAAATAAAATAGATATAACAGCAGCAATCACAAGCAAGGCAAGTTGATAAACCTCATTTCATCTAAATCTCTCGGCACTGGAACATTTTGTTTGAGGTTGTCTTTTTTTTTATTTTTGACACACGCTGCCCTGAATTCAGTATTTAATCATGGAGATGTAATTAGTGGTTTAAAACGAGCTTGTTTCATGCAAATTATAAACAAAAAAGCAAACTGATGGTGGATAAGCTGCCTGTGAAGACAAACACACAACGACACACAACAGCACAACACAACCCCCTCCGAGCACAGATACACACCATTTCTTATCCTGAATTACTGTGTGTGTGCATATATAGTGTGTATATGTATATTATATGTATGTATACGTGTGTGTGTTTTTGTGCGCACTAAATTATGCATGTTTTTGTCATCAGTGTTGTAATCCCTTTGCAAACACATGTATCTCTGTCCTTCCTGCATGATTAGAGAGCCTCAGGCTCAACTGTACGCATGTACACACACACACACACACACACACACACACAGTGCAAACACACACACACACACACACACCACATAAGCTAATCTCTTCATCGAGCATAGACAGAAACAGCCGCAGCCATTTATCACCTTCCTCTCTCTTCACAATAACACACTCAGCTGGTTTAATGCCACACACACACACACACACACACACACACACACACACACACACACACACAATCACGACACTGATCTGATTCTTTCAAAGCCAAAACACACTAGTAAAATAATAACGCATTTTATTTCATAATGCTGTATTATTCAATGTCTCAAAGATACTTAATCAGTTACAAATCTTTATCTACACACACACACACACACACACACACAAACACACACAATAACCCATAACCAAACCATGAAAATGGACAGGAAGCACTCTGAAAAACACAGAAGAAGGAACAGGGAAATTTAAAGCTCGGACTGAGAGATAAAATCACGATAAAAGGAGAGGAGGAAGAGAAACGACAGGACAGAAACTGACCAAACTGATCAAGGTGGGACACGGAACAGGTGAACACATTCAGGTAATCAATCAATGTCATAACAGAGGAGGAAACAAAGAGAGCATGTTGTTACAAAAGCACATGGTGAATATGAAAATCATCCACGCTGGAAATTATTGTCAGAGTATAACTGCACAATCTGGAGTGTGTTATTCCTCCAGATTACAATGTTTAATTTAATAATGAGCGACACGTCACATATTTTAAAGACTTATAGTTAGATTTAATGCTGCGGAACGCTCACGAGACAAGTTAGTTCCTGTTCTCACTTACGTTATAGCAGCTATAAACAGTCGTTCCCTCAACAGACTCTCTTTTTTCTCTCTCACTAAAAAAGGTTGTCATGTTACTGAGAAACCGCAAAGAAGTGTAAACTCCTCTGTCCTGAAGATGTCAGAAAACTTAACGTTACGGCTTTACCTCTGACTGTTACACTGCTCTCTCACACACACACACACACCTGGAAACCCGGAAATACTACGCTGAAGAAGCCGATAAAACAAGATGAAAGAAGATGAAAGAAACAAAAACGAGCGGAATACAAATAAGTGAAGAATAATAATAATAATAATTAAACAGAGAAAGAAACCATAAGGTCAGCAATAAAATAAAAATGCAACAAATAAAAAAATAAAAGCAGGAACACAAAGAGAAAATAATAATCTACACTTTAAATATATATTACAATTGTGTAAAAATAATAATAATAATAATAATAATAATAATAATAACTAAAAGTACAATAATTACAGTAATATAATAACAACCCAGCACTTTTAATTTTATCCTTTTTTATTCTTAATGTCAGGATGAAATGAAGCTGAATGCGCACACACACACACACACATACACGCGCACACGCACACACGCACGCACACACACACACACACACACACACACACACACACACACACACACATACACACACACACACACACAGCAGCTGATAAATAATTTATCTGGAGATTTATACAGAGAGGTGAGATATTCCTGTAATGAGTTTAATAACGTTCACTCCACTATCCATTCATCTTACTGACACACTGTCCGTCTCTCCCTGTCTCCCTGTCTCACTCTGTTTCTCCCTGTCTCACTGTCTCACTCTGTTTCTCCCTGTCTCACTGTCTCACTCTGTTTCTCCCTGTCTCACTGTCTCACTCTGTTTCTCCCTGTCTCACTGTCTCACTCTGTTTCTCCCTGTCTCACTGTATCACTCTGTTTCTCTCTTTCTCACTGTCTCTCAGTGTCTCAGTGTCTCACTCTCTGTCTGTCTCTCTCTCACTCTGTTTATCCGTGTCTCAGTGTCTCTACCTGTCTCACTGTCTCACTCTGTCTCTCTCTCTGTCTGTCTCTCACTCTGTTTCTCTCTTTCTCACTCTGTTTATCCATGTCTCACTGTGTCACTGTCTCTGTCTTTCTCTCAATCTGTCTCTCTGTCTCACTCTCACTCTGTCTCTCTTTCTGTTTGTCTCTCTCTCTCGCTCACTCTGTTTATCCATGTCTCAGTGTCTCTACCTGTCTCACTGTCTCACTCTCTGTCTCTCTCTCTGTCTGTCTCTCACTCTGTTTCTCTCTTTCTCACTCTGTTTATCCATGTCTCACTGTGTCACTGTCTCTGTCTTTCTCTCAATCTGTCTCACTCTCACTCTGTCTCTCTTTCTGTTTGTCTCTCTCTCTCGCTCACTCTGTTTATCCATGTCTCAGTGTCTCTACCTGTCTCACTGTCTCACTCTCTGTCTCTCTCTCTCTCACTCTGTTTATCCATGTCTCACTGTCTGTCTCTCTCTTTCTCTCTATCTGTCTCTCTGTCTCACTCTCACTCTGTCTCTCTTTCTGTTTGTCTCTCTCTCTCTCTCTCTCTCAACAATTAAAAAAATGTTTTATTTATTTTCTTCTCTTTTGGCTGTTTATTTATTTGTATTCTATAACCTTGGGCAGCTCTTGTTTATTTATTTATTTATTTACTTGCTTTTATTTTTAGCCCCCGTAAGACTAGCCCTTTAATTACTTTTATTCAATTATTTTGTATTTCTTCATGTGGATTTTTTATGCATATCTAGTAATTTATTTTCTTATTTATTGATCATTTAGAACATTTTTACCAATTACAAACTTATTGTAATTAAATTATTCTATTTATTCTTTCTTTCTCTAGTTTTATTGAATTCTAAAGTTTTGTATATTCTGTATACTTTATATATTTTAGTTACTTATCATTTTTATTGATTTTTTAAAAATATTTTTCTTGGTTAGTTTTTGTTTTGTCTTCTATCATTTGTATTAATTTCTATGCAAATTTTTAAAACATTATTTGTATATTTATTGTTATATTTATTTAGATGTTGTAGCAGGTAAATCTGTATGGTTCCAGTAAATATCCAAAATATTTTGTACACATTTAAACACTGAGAAATAATTAGATTAAGTTCATAAATAAATGTGTATTTATTTATTTATTTATTTTACAGTTAAAGGAGTTTCCAGCTGCAGAATTTTTGCACTTCATCCTCATCCTCGTGTGTAATAGATTTTTATAGTCAGTGTGTTATTCGGTGTTGTGCATCATGAACATGTGGAACATTTGTAAACTGACTCGACGTCCCTGAGAGACTTTCAACCAGCGATGAGCAACTCAAGGTTATTTTCTACAACACGAAAGTTGTTTTGACCAAAACCTGGGAATGAAAAAGGTCATCTTTATTCAGGAACGGAAAAATGTCCTTCTGAAGTGGTTCAGAAATCAGTGTGTAATCAGATCGCTTCATGCTGGTAAACAGCGCCATTCAGGTGCCACTTTTCTCCCAAACACTTTATTCTGCATCCTGTATTTATTTATTTATTTATTTTAAAAGTCAAAGTGGGGATTTAAACGTCAAAACAATCCACATGGAGACCTGACAAAATTCTTCGCTATTCTTCATTTTTTTTCCCGAAACTTTAACATCAAAAAATGACTCATGACAGGACGTACGATGTACAAAGAACAGGCAGGAAACCAGAGAAGGCGATAAAAAACACCAATTTGCGAGGCTCAAATGGCGAAGTGGTAGTTCAGTGGTTAAGACGTTGGACTTCTGATCGGAAGATCATGAGTACAAATCCCAGCACCGCCAAGCTGCCCCCTGCTGGGCCCTTGAGCAAGGCCCTTAACCCTCAACTGCTCAGTTGTATGAATGAGATAAATGTAAGTCAGTTGCTACGAAACACAGAAAGCAAAACCTGGCCATGGACGAGTGACCAAGAGCAGATTAAACACACAGAACGATCAAAACTAAACAAAAATGTGTGTGTTTGTGTTCAGGTGAGTGTGTGAGTCTTACCCTGCGTTCACACTAGCGTGTAGTTTGTCTCTATGAAGTGTTCGTGGTTCCAATGAGAAAGTGTAGAGCTTACATCACATGATTTACTACAGTATACAATTTACTTATCTTTAAAATGGATTTAAAGTGAATAGTTCTATTTTAATAAAGTGAAAAAAGTGTGAAAATATTGTGAAAATTTTGCTTGGTGGCACCACCACATACCTGTACCATAAATATCTATATTTCTATATCATATACCATCTATATCTTCATCTAACTAGTTACACACATGAAATTAAATGATGCTCACTAATCAGGATGAAAATTGTTTGTATGGTTTAAATGTTACACTATTAGCAGATTAGCAGTGGGAGCTAGCTCTACTAGCTATGTATGTACACTCCCCAGAGGCAACGTCGATCTAAGCTATGTTCTACCAAGCTTAATTTTTCTTCGTAATGTCTCTACAGACATTTAATGAGAGTTCGTATAAGACAAGAATGAAATGAAACTATGGTTATAAGTTTTTCTCCCATTTTTTTTAAATCAAGCTGAATATAATAACTAATTGCATGTTGCATTGTCGCTTTGTCGCTTGCTGCTGAAATCGCGGCTTCGTGTCGCACACATACATAGAAGATGAACGCTTGTCTGTTGCTTTGCCGCTCACTAGTTCGGAATTTTTTTTTTTTTTAACAATACTCAAGTCTACACTTGAGACTATTTGGGGGTAGAGCTTAAAATCACAGGTTTTGTTATATATTGATAAAGCAGTCCATCTTTTCCATCAGTTATCTGATCCACTCTCTTAATTACGCATTAAAAGTAGCAACCTGGCAACCCTGAGTACGAGTGCTCTGTACATGATACTTATACAGCTTAAAAAGTGAGGTGGAGTAGGAGGCGCACACTGATGACATCACATGGCTGGAATACACTTAATTGATGTTTCCTTGAGTCCCCGTGACCTCGTGACCCCACGACCTTGTGCCACTCCTCATTTCTTAATTTGCGTCTCGTCACTTCTCAGCTCCTCCCTCTGACGATGCAAATAAAGGAGATAAACATGAGAGGATTGGAGGACAAGCGGATTTACCTAATGGCGCTGAAGCGTCGTTGTAAATGACTTTATTTACAGATGATGTGATGTACAGGAATTACGACTCTGCATTTAACACAACTGAATAAACGTCTCTGAAAAACAGATCACATGTTTCTATTAACTTTTAAAGCCAGGCACATTTGTTTATTTAAGTTTGAGGTTCTATTTTAACTCATTGTTTCTTATTTAATTAATACTAATACTGTTCATTTTGTATTATGTGCCTATCATATATCATTATTACACATATCATTAATTATACACTATATGGCCAAAAGTTTGTGCACCTCTGACCATCACACCCATACTGTATGTGTTTCTTCCCCAAACTGTTGCCACAAAGTTGGAAGCACACAGTTGTATAGAATGTCTCTGTATGCTGTAGCTTTACAATTTCCCTTCACTGGAAACCTGTTCCAGCATGACAATGCCCCTGTGCACAAAGCGAGCTCCATAAAGACATGGTGTGTGAAGGTTGGAGTGGAAGAACTCAAGTGTCCTGCACAGAGCCCTGACCTCAACCCCACTGAACACCTTTGGGATGAACTGGAACACCGACTGCACCCCAGACCTCCTCACCAACATCAGTGCCTGACCTCACTAATGCTCTTGTAGCTGAATGAACACAAATCCCCACAGCCACGCTCCAAAATCTAGTGGAAAGCTTCCCAGAAGAATGGAGATTATTATAACAGCAAACACAGGGGAATAAATCTGGAATGTGATGTTCAAAAAACGCATATAAAGATTATGGTCAGGTGTCCACAAACTTTTGGCCATATATATATATATATATATATATATATGTGTGTGTGTGTGTGTGTGTGTGTGTGTGTATATATATGTATATGTATGTATGTATTTTTGTGAGAGGTGAAGCATGCAATAAAAAGAATTCCACTATTATTATTATTATTATTATTGACATCGTTCTTGTTGTTTACTCATTATCTGTTTTATTCTTTTATTATTATATTATATTGAGTGATGAAGCCTCCCCACAACCTCCCCATAGAAAGCGTCTCCTCCTTTCTCCTCGTTCCTCGATCCCTCTGTGCACATTTAAATAATTGATACGTTCTTAAAGACAGCGGGTTTCGATCCATCACCGGGTCACGAGCTGAAGGAAGCAGGATCGAGGAATCGAGGCGGCATCAATTAGAGACCTGGGAATCATCAGGGGAAATCGATTGAAGTCGGCCATCTTTAAAACGCATCAATTGTTTAAATGCTGTCAGACAAATCGGGAACGAGGAGACAGGAGGCTTTTACACCACACACACACACACACACACACACATGTCTTTTTATTGTACTGAGTGATGAGTCTATAGTATTAATCATAAATGATACCTTAATAAGAAAGTCTCATACAGAATTATTAATGATAATCATGTTAATTAAATAAAACATCCATATGAGAAGTCAAATGTTGTGTAGAACTTTACGCAAAGAAGCGTAAACTCCTCTGTCCTGAAGATGTCGGAAAACGTAAAGTTACAGCTTTACCTCTGACTGTTACAAAGCGCTGACACTGGAGACTCCTTCCATACATGTTAAATAAACAAACTAAACTTCACCATATCAACAATTTTTTAATCCGTTTCTCATCAGTGAAGCGTCCTGCCGTACGCATCTCTGTGAATGAGCTGTTACTATAGTAACGATAACGTATCAGAACGAGCGCATTAATCCATGAATTAGCCTTATGCTATATTTTTCCTGAGCAACAACTCCCAATTAATTAATTAAACTTTAAGCATTACAGTAAACATGCTAACCATGCTAGAATTAAAGCTAAAACTTGTTACAAGCGTAGTAAAATTTTTAAGAGTCTATCTACATTATCGGTTATCTTGAGTTAGCATGAAAATTAGCCTGTTTAACACCAAGCTAAATTAGCATTGTGGTGTCTGTCAGTGTTTTAAAATAAAATATCTGCAACTTTCACTTCCCAGGCTTTCACTTTAACGCTGCTCTTTTTTTTTAGCTGCTTTTTAAATTCTGCTCGAGTTTAACTAATTCTGTTTGACTTCCGCCTCCTAAAGCGACGTCAGCGGGTCTTCAGCCAGCTTTTTTTCTTTTTTCTTTTGTAATTCAGATTCAGTATTTCAGTGTGAAAGGGAGCCTCCTCCATCCTCGTTCACGGCCCCGTCTACAATCACTCAAAGGCATCGCTGGAGTCTGAGCTCTCTGTTTTTCCCGCCGCAGCTTGAGTCGCAGTGAGGAACGATTAAATATTAAGACGTTGATATTAAAAGCGAACCTCTGAACCTCTCACGCTGGGCCACGGACTCGATTAGAAGCGTTAGAATTTCTCTGCTTTATTGTGTGTCATGAATTCTTCACCGCGGCATTTCAGGAAGGAAAATATTAGTGTAAAAAGCATAAAAAGCTTTAATTCAGGATTTTTTTCTCTATGATTTTGCCAGGATTACAATATAAAAAAAAACTAAAAAAAAACTGCTGTGTGCGTTAACATCCAACTTGTTCTAGCACAAACTGTAACATCTTATCCCACAGCGCTGTCGAATCCTGGCTTCTGATTGGTCAGAAGTGATTAATTTTCTATAACAGCAGCTCTGACAGTAGCGCAGGTTTATATTAATGCGCTTGTTCTAATACGTTATTGTTTCCATAGTAACAGCTCATTCATAGGGACTTGTTTATGTAGCAGATGCTCCATACGGATAAACTGAATAAATAACATGTGGTTGTTGATATGGTGAAGTTTTCTGTAAAGAGATTGTAAGTTTGTGTAACATTTA
>CM040460.1:29346834-29360072 GCA_022758105.1 Pangasianodon gigas | reverse complement strand
GTTTTTGTACTGAATCAATTATGTAGAAGTCAGAAAATAAAAATCTGTAACAAAGTTTGTACTAAAAAAAAATTCAAGACTTTTGCACAGTCCTGTACATTCCTTTTTTTCTACTTCCACATTACAGATTAGGAAGTGATTCCTTGTGTAGACTGAAAACATTTACGAGCACCTGCTTTCACCTCCTGCACAGAAAGAGTCTGGAGTCTGAGCCCCGCCCATGTTACATGATAGAGCAAATGGTCTGAGCCATTTCCAATCTCTTTTCTCTCTCTTTCTGTCACACACCTCACACACACACACACACACACACACACACTCTCTCTCTCTCTCTCGCTTTCTCTCTTGCTCTCGACTAATAAAGATCACCTGAATGCTTCTGGAGGGCAAGAACAACTATGAGATCATGAACATGATCAGAGATCCTGAGCTCCTACTTGCCAGGGTGAGCGCACACACCAACACACACCAACACACACCAACAAACACACACACTCCAACAAACAGAGACCAACACACACACACACACACTCCAACAAACACACTCCAACAAACAGAGACCATCACACACACTCTGTAGACTAAAACCACTCTGCATTTCTCTTTCAGGAAACCTTAAAGATGTTCTTCTTCTACTACTACTACTACAACAACAACAACAAGAATAAGAGAAAGAAGAAATAAACCCTGCAGCCAGCACTGCAAATATTATAAAGTGGTCTGAGTCTACATTACTGTCATTTTAATAAAAGAGAAACTTAAAATGTTAATTATTAACTGAAAAGAATATTAATAATTAATTGTGCTTTATATGCATGAATGAGGGAATTTTAAATGTCCGTGAGGAATATTTTCCGGAAGACCAACAACAAATTAATGTCACAGTGTCAAAAACTTCATTCTGTTCAGGAGATTAAGCTGTAAATGGCAGAGAGAGAGAGAGAGAGAGAGAGAGAGAGAGAGAGAGAAAGAATGAAGGTCCAGCTGTTGCAGGGTTTTCAACATTAGCTGCTCTACTCCAGCCAGGCACAATCTCATTAGCATTGTGTGACTCATTTGCTGCCTAAGATTGCTGAGAAAATCTCCTCCAAATAGTGTCTTGACAAATCTGAGAATAACTTCTGGCACCCTGGTTATCTCAGAAATCAGAAATGATCTCACATCTACATGTATAAAAAATTAGATCATCATTAACCTTAAATCTTAGCATGACCTAGTTTGCTGGATAAATTAAATGAACTCTTTTAAATGAAATAGTCCAGTATTGTTTAGCTGGTGGAGTATTTCTTAAATAACACGTCTTCCTAAGCCAGGGGTGTTTAAAGTCCTGCCCCAGGGCCAAACACGGCCCTCGTACAGATGTTAACCGGCCCGTGGCTTCTCCGGTAGAATGTATGATGGGTGCAGTTTTTTCTTTCACCATCACACTTAGCTAAACACACTTAGCTAAAACTCAAGAGCCTTTTTTTTCCTCTAACTACACCTGCAAATTAATTCACTGATGATATTTACTCATGGTTACAGACAAAAAGCACAAAGTTAACAGTGAGAAGGAGCGAAAGCACTAAGCACGGAAAACCTTTTGTAAATTCTTGAAAGAGTTCTTACTAAGTATTCGAAATGACAATTTAATATATGATTATGTTTTGACATTACACAACATAAATAGATGAAATGTCGTTATTTAATATATTTATGAAAAAAATGGCAGACAAAGGTGTTTACAAGTGTAAGGGCTTGAAACATAACATTTGATTTGCTAATTTCAAACTAGACTTTATGTAGCAAGCACAACTTTGTTTACTTGAAGTGAAGTGAAGTGAAGTGACTTGTGGCCAAGTATGGTGACCCATACTCGGAATTTGTGCTCTGCATTTAACCCATCCAAGTGCACACACACAGTAGCGAACACACACACACCATGAACACACACCCGGAGCAGTGGGCAGCCTTTTTTGCTGCAGCGCCCGGGGAGCAGTTGGGGGTTCGGTGCCTTGCTCAAGGGTCTCACCTCAGTCGTGGTATTGAGGGTGGGAGAGAGCGCTGGTCATTCACTCCCCCACCTACAATCCCTGCCGGACCTGAGACTCGAACCCCTATTAGCCCACGACTGACCCCTACTTTGCTAGCTAGTTCTTATATTAAGCTTATGTTCAGGGTCTGACACATTTGTGTTCATTTTTGTTTTGTGCTGCTCTTAGTTCATCTGGCTGTTTATGTTATTCTGTTTTACTGTTATATTTTAATGCTATTTTATTTCTTATAGGGTTACAGTCAACAAAGGTACAGAAACACGATTCTGCTCCTGCTGCATCACAGTGTGGTGTAACATACACGCGGAGGAAAGCGCTATCTTCCCTCTTTCACATACAGACACCCACGATTGGCTAGTGTCACTGTGATTGACAGGAGAGAGAAAGAGTATGCCCCGCCCACCCAGAGAGAACTACACTGTATTCATGACATAGCGCACTGTATTGAGGGTTTTATAGCCATCTAATAGCCATGAGTGCATAGAATGCTCTACTGAAGTCCCACAATGCACTGCACTGGGTTAGTGTTCACATAATGCACCCTAAAAGGGACAAAAAAAAAACCCAGGGAATTTTCTTTTATTATGTATTCCCAAAATCTGTTAATTTTTAAACTTCTTTTCAGGTTTTTATATTTGAATTCACATACAGCCGAATGAAAAGTCTTCCATTTTAGACTTTATATCCTGTCTGATGAAACCAAACTACAGGAACAAACACAAAAGGGACAGAGAGACAGTCACAGATCTTCGAAACCATTTTCTCGTCAGGTTTATTGCTCTGTGGCGGAGATGGCTGCTCCGGCTCTGCACTCACACGGCGTTGGTGACAGTAAGCATTCCCTCATGGATGGAGAAATATAATTCCTATGAATATTTCACAGCCGTGCAGTGCGCCATCTTTTAGGAGTAGTTTCTTTGTTAACTTGTGCGGTCGTCATGGCGAGTCTCACAGCCTGGATGAAAAAAAAATCAAATCAATGAGAGTTCTGGTGGTCCAGGAACGACCACAAAAATGGACGTGACCATCTTCTGATGTGAAAACTTGGCGTTTCTGATAGCACCATCATTACATCAGATAATAAAGAACGAGGAAGAGAACAGTTTTATTTCTAATACTTTTAACATTTTTTATTTCCAGACACTGTAGTCTGTCTGCATAAACACATCATTTTTTAAAAAGCTTTCTTAGCAGGAATCGTGGTTAAGAAACGAGTATTTTAGTAAAAGTAAAACAAGTTATGTTTGCTAAATAAAGACCAGTTTGAAATTAGCAAATCGAATGTCAGGTTTTGAAATATCAATAATCAAATCAGTTATTATTTTATTCTCTTATTGCTCAAGCTTACACTGACACTGATAAACAACTTTGTCCACCATTTTTTTTCCATCTTTTTACATATTTAGTAAAGAACGACATGTTGTACATTTTATCCATTTATACTTACATTTAATGTTCTGCGAAACAAGTTGATTCCTGTTCTTACTTCTAATATAGCAGCTATAAACAGTCATATCCTCACTAGTTTCTCTTTTGAATTTAATATCACAAAAAAACAACATAACCTCCTATCTCGTACGTAAAAACCTACACAATTCTGCAAGAGGCTTTGGAATTGCACCATCTCGGATCGCAAGACCCTGCAGCGGATAGTGAGGACAGCTGAGAAGATCATCGGGGTCTCTCTTCCCTCCATCACAGACACTTACATCACCCACCAAGCCACCAGCATTGTGGACGACCCCACACACCCCTCACACACTCTTCACCCTCCTGCCGTCTAGCAAAAGGTACCGAAGCATTCGGGCCTCACGACCAGACTGTGCAACAGTTTCTTCCCCCAAACCATCAGACTCCTCAACTCTCAGAGACTGGACTGAAAACACACACACACTGAACTGAACATCACCCCATCCTCTTTGCAATTTTTGCACATCTCCGTATTCAATTTCTGCTGCTACAAATATTTATTATATACTGTATATAATCTTTATACTCGCTACCCGGCTGCTACTCCTGATGTTTACATTCACAGCAACTTATATTGTTACTCTTTTGCACTGCTGTCATCTGATTCACTTTCTACTAGAACCGTGTAATAGTCGGTGCTGCGCTGTCTCTTACTGTGCATGTTGTCTTGTTTTGTACTGTCTTGTGCTGTTTACATGTCTGCACTGTGCACTTTATGTAGAAATATATAGTCTCTTGTAGTTCTGTGTTGTTTTATGTAGCACCATGGTCCTGGAGGAACGTTGTTTCGTTTCACTGTGTACTAACCAGCTGTATATGGCTGAAATGACAATAAAAGCCACTTGATTTGACTTGAGCTGGCTTATTATTGTGCAGGGACTGTTTTTGTTTTAGCTTTGGATTTTACTGCATAGTTTTGATATAGCACTGCTAAGTGGTGCGACAGAAAAATGTTTGCTCTATCGTCTGGAGTTCAAATCCCAAGTTCGAATCAGATTTTATTTGATAGCTAGGGTTTTAAAAAGCGTATTCAAAATAATACAAATTATTACGGCCACTTTGGATCTCTTGGACTCCTGGACACAGAATGGCTGTGGCATCGTCGGGATTCGAACCTGCAATCTAAAGACAAGAGGTTAGATGATTATTATATCATTAAACTAGATTATGACTATAAACTGAAGCTATCAAATAAAATCCAAAGTTAAAAAATGGCAGAGCATTTCCCTGTTTATAAAATATCCCACACAGCGCCCCTAGTGGTCACGAGCACACAACAGCCACCGGATGTATGAATATATACGTAATAAACCACCTGCAGAATTATATAGATTTATACAGTGCGTACGCAATAGGTGTTGACAAACTGGTTTTTTTGTTTTGTTTTTTTTTCCAAGTTACCAAGAAACTGCAAAAAGCCTAAACTCCTCTGTCCTGAAGATGTCAGAAAACTTAAAGTTACAGCTTTAGGTCTGACTGTTACAAAGCGCTGACACTGGAGACTCCTTCCATAAAATGTCTCCTTACAGAAAACCTTAATCTCTTTATTATTAGTGGAGCATTTACTGTACATACGTCCCTGTGAATGAGTTGTTGCTATAGAAACAATAACGTATTAGGACAAGCGCATTAATATAAACCTGCGCTACTGTCAGAGCTGCTGTTATAGAGAATTAATCAACACCATTAATCAACACCTTCTGACCAATCAGAGTCCAGGATTCAGCAGTGCTGTGGTTCAGTTTAATAGAACTCACTCTTTGTTTGGTTACTGTGTGTATATTCTGTATAAAGTTTGTTTTTTTTTTCATGCACAGATGAATTATAAAAGGATTTTCTGAGCGGATATAATTTTGCGATCTGAGACTCAGGGAAGCTGTGTGTGGCGTGTTAATTAGCGTCCCCATGGCTACGTGTGATCAGTGGGAATTTTGTTCAATAATTGCTCTCACTGACATGTGATTATAAGAAGGAAACGGCTGCAGCAGCTTCGGAAATCTTTGATCATTTTTTATAGACATTTCTCTTAATTATGCAGAATTGCTGTCTGATGAAATAGATGTTTCAATACCTTCTACATTTTAGACGATTTAAATTCAGATAAAGAGCTGAGCGATTCCTCTTAACTGTATTATTATTATTATTATTATTATTAAGAAGAAAAAGAAGAAGAAGAATGATAATTAAAATAAAAAGTATTAATGTTATATATTGATGATAAAAATAAAAATGTGTAATTAATAAATATTATTAATATATAATGAAATAATGAGACCCAATAATTAAGTAATATAGTTATATGGTGTAGTATATAATCATTATAAAATAATATAACAAATTATTTTTATTGTTGTATAATAAGTCTTATTAGTAGTAGTAGTAGTAGTAGTAGTAGTATAGCTTATAATTAAATTTAATTTATTTGCATAGAACATTTTGTACATAATATACATCTTAAAATTTCTAAAAATAAAATACAAATAAATAAAATACAAAAACACTAAAAACAGAGGGAAAGTTGGACATTAAATATAAAATATACAGTTAAGACTTTAGAAAGAAAAGAAGTGACAAGAACATAAATTACAGAAACACATTGTAAAACAATAAAATATTTAACATAGTTAGTTGCAGGATAAAAGAGAATAGATGTAGGAAGATACCGCGTTGCTATGACAACCATCATATCAGGGCTTATGTTCATAACGAATATGTGAATTTTTCATTTATAATTTATCTTCGGTTTCCACTCCTACACTGATCGTTAGCGTTATATCACAGGTTTCATCTCTAATAGCCATGCTAATAATGGACGAATAGCCTGAGGTAGAGTGCGGAGAGACGGAACATCAGTCACGCAATATCAGCTATCGAAGGAAATCCGCTTCAGAAATATTAATTACGTCATAAAAACGCAAAAAAAAAGTCTGACATCACCATCACACTGATTCATTTACTCCTCTAGCACGAGATCCGGTGCGTCAGATTCATCTGTGATCGTTTAGCTCGGCCTTAACATCGTGATGTCATCAGTAACGGCTCGATCGCTCAGCGAGGAAAAAAATCCACGTGCAATTTAGCCGTGAATAATAAAATCATTTCTCACTTCACACGTCTGTGCCAGAACTGAAACACATCTGATTTATTTCTATCCACAAAAACACATTCTCAAACACAGTCCTGACTCTGACACTTATTATAGCACTGCACTTTGTAGTGTGTGTGTGTGTGTGTGTGTGTGTGTGTGGGGTTATTCAGAAGATTTACTATTAAAAGTCAGATTAGCGTGACTGACAATCCCCTGTATGAAATTCAAACCTGTTTCCTCGACTCTTCATCTGGAACTTTAATATCGAACATTTTATTTAACGTTTTATGATTTTCAGAGAGAGCTCAAAACAAAACCCTGATGTGTCTGAGGATTTTTTTTTACCGTTTGAGTACAGACAATAACTATTATTATTGTTTTTGTATAAATGTTAGTTATAAATATATAATATTAGTTAAATAACTAATATTTTTTTCCTCAGCAAGAATCTACAACACACTAAATTGACCGAAATTTAGATCAAGCCATTTAAAGTCTTTTATTCTTCTTCTGTTGTTACTGTTAATATTATTGATTCTTTAACTTAATTATATTATAGAATTGTATTAATTAATATCATAATCTATAATACAGACTATATTATTGTTGTTGTTTTTATTATTATTTATTCTTCTTCTATTATAATTATTATTATTAATAGTACAGTTTATTTCTATGTGATCTTGGGCATGGCATGTCTTTTTTTTTTTTTAAGTTTTGCTATGATGGTAGCAAAACGAGTTCACATTACTGTATCATCTTTGATTAAAACACATTTTATATCGCAGTTAAACCCAAATCAAGAAATTACCAGCATTGTGGTGTTAAAGGTTTTAAACAGAAACTGTTAAAATAAATAAAGAAATAAATCCAGGTTGTTTAATGGAGCTGCCATTTTATCAGTTTCACCTACATAGCGGCCATTTTGTAGTTGTACTGTAGCCACTCTACTACTCCATCCATCAACCACCACACTGAGCACATGTTTGGGTGGTGTTTTGTCTTAGTACAGCAGTGACACTGAGATTGTATTGTGCATGTGTGTGTGTGTGTGTGTGTGTGTGTGTACGCTGATACAAGTAGATGGTGTTTATGGAGTTTGCACACCTATTGGTCAGCTTGTTGAGTTCAGATCAGAGCAAAACTGATACTTGTGGTTTGTTTGTTCTTTAGATTAGTTTAATGCTGGATGTAATTAAAGCAGAAAAAAAAGTGCTGTCTGAGGATAGTATAAAATCTATAAATAATATCCTTTCATTTATTGGCCAGAAAAATACAGCGACAGAAAACAAAGAAACAACTTTTACAAAGTGCAAGCAGAAAAAAAAGCAAAGCATGGAGAACATAGAGTCAGCAATGAATAAATAAATGATTTGAAAATCTCCAGATCTCCAGAACACACACACACACACACACACACACACACACACACACACACACACACACACACGCAGCATCTCTGATTCACTTCCTGCAGGTGAGTCGATTCCGAGTTGAATCGCTATTTCAGTAGAGTTCACTCGGAAGCAGACCGAGACCGCCTCGCTCAAACGCTCTCAGACAAATGTGTTCTCTCGAGTGTGTTCCCACCTGCCTAAAGAACCTCTAACCTGAGGGGTAGAACATACCTGCACACTTGTGAAAAACACTGTGAATATAATCTTATGCTACGGATGCAAACCACTTACTGCACCTTTAACACCGCTAGATGATCGTAGCTCTAAAGGTCAGATGAGGCAGATTAAGATTCCAGTTTGGATTTTGCCCTTCACATCTGTCTGTCTGTCTCTCTCTCTCTCTTTCTCTCTCACACACACACACACATGTCTGCATGTTGAAGAGTGATGGGGTCAAACAGAGAGAGCATCAGCATGAAAAATCATTTAATAACTGATATTTTCTCATAGAATAAAGCGTATTATGAGGATATATTTATATTAAAAATGGCTTTTTTATTTGAACTATACATTGCACATTGACATCATTAACATTGTAGACACACTGTCCGCACTTATACTTTATTAGACTTAAGATTATTTGCTATAAAACAAGATCCCAGCAAATTTATTCATGAGTTTATTTGATGTGTAAACGTATGATTTAAAAATGTTATTGAAAATCGTGTCACTGCCCTGAAAAGAAAATACACGGACAGCTCTAAATATCTGAGACGATCAGCGTTTCTGCATATTAACAGTCTTCAAGTCTTTTCTAAAAGTCTTCATTGCTGTGTGCTAATTCTGCGTGGTATAATTCAGACGTCTGTTTTCACATCGCTGGCTGGTCCGACAAAAATAGTCCCCTCTTCACCACTGCTGCGTGACGCGTCCCGCTTTCGGCTCCTTCCTGCAAGATGTTGCGCTGCAGATGTGTTTGAAGCAGGAGGATGACACTCCTGGGCTCCTGACATGAAACAGCATCGTCTATTTTGGTCTCTGGAGAGGGGAGATGTCGTCGTTGCTGGCAGGTGTGCGAGAAACTGGCAGCTCGTAGATTCCAGACTGAACCTTTAAGCTGTAGAGGTGGAGGTCTGAGCGGAAGATCATCTGCTGGATCAGGTAGGAGATAGAGCGACCTGTCGGGACTTTCCTAAACGCTGACTCAATCAATCAGACTTCTACACTGATTGCCATGATGCTGATGAGTGGTGCAATGGCTGATGGGAAATTACAAGAGCCTGCCATGTTAAGAACATCAGGATCTAATTTAAGGCTAATTTACACCATCTGCATCATCATCTTTTTTTTCCCCTCAAGACTGTAGCCCTGATGCTCACTCTTCCTGTCAAATCATCCTCAGTATCACACACATCCATGATAACGTTATTACTATGCATATTTTATTCTGTGTATTCTTTTCCTCAGCCATTCTCAGCATATGAAATACTTCTTTCCCATGCTTTTCTGACATACAGACATTACTCAATAACCCTCCTTTTCCTCTGATATATCTTACAGAAGAAATGGTTCTGTACATCATAGACACACTGTCTCCACTTATACTTTGCCTTTTTTGTGAAAATATTAGATGTAGTTCTAATTATTTGCTATAAAACAAACCCTTTGTGGCCTCAGACAAATGTTTTAGACTAGCCCAATCTGGCAACCCTGTCATTAACTGTCCTGTCTGCTGCTCCTCCTCCAAGCATGGGGCAGCGTGATTCCTGCCCCAATGGGTCTCTATTAGTGCTCGTTTGTTGCAGTTCCTATGTTTGACCACTAGGTGCACTAATAACTCTATGGAGATAAATAGGGCAGTGAGCACGCTGTACACGATTACGCAACATCGAGAAAAGCGAGCAAATCAACAGAACATCGGCTTATACCTGTCACATAGAGACACTTTTAAAATTGTTGATCATTCAAAAGAAGTAATGGAGGTAATGTATAGAGTTGTGAATGAGGACTTTACGAAGATTAACGTTTGTTAAACTGCTGATATAAAATGGTGGGGTTCTGCAAAACCTGTCCCTATGGGTGAGTCGCCACTGGTGTAAATTAAAATTATACAAAATTGTACCGTTATATAGCTATCTAGTTTTACATTTAGCATTCGAGGCACTGGATAGCAAGCGTGAGAAGGATCCAGATTCAGGCATACGTTCCAGCAGGCATGCTGGACCTCGTGTTAAAAAGGTTAAAAACCTCGTTCCGTCTCATCCGCAGCAACAGTACTTTTGTTTTCGGTTTTATTTCAATTTTCTCTGCTGTTGTCCGACCCCACGTCTTTTCTAATCTTTGTGTGGACATTCAAAAGAAAAGAGAAAGTAAATCACCAAATACTTCATCATATTTATCAGAAGGCAATTCTATATAATTAGAGAAATGTTTGTAAAAATGATCAAAGGTTTCTGAAGCCTTTTCCTTCTTACATTTGCATATCAGTGAGGCCAATTAACGGACAAACTTTCCACTTAGCCGTGGCTGTAACACATTTATTTTTAATCACACGATGCTTTGAAGATGCTAATTAACATGGCACAGAGAGCATGCATCAAAACGACATAAAACACAACCATCTTTATTTCTTTATTCATCTCTAAAGGCAGGTCTAAACTCGTATCAAAATAAGTATTTTTTCAACATGTAGTAACAGATTTTTTTATTGCTTTTTCTTATTTTGTATATACATACACACTGTCAGGCTAAAGTTTTCATATTTTTGTCATTAACTTCAAGAAACTATTTCAAGTTAAATCCTCCAGAATGAGAAAGTCAGTTCGGAAAAGGAAATACGAGAACATAACCTGCAATTTTATTTACATCGCATGATACTATCTTACAAAACTAAAGGTTCTTCAAGGGTTAATTGAATATTTATGGGTTCTTAGCTTCCAAGAGAGACTTCTACTTGTATGTCTGACATTTATAGCTATATGAAATTATACAAAACTTATAAAGGGCGAAAATATGTCAGTACAGGTGAGCATGTAGTATATACACACACACAAATATGAAGCTAGCATAAAGTTACAAGGCTGGCATATAACTGCATTCTGACAAAGTAAAAAACTAGCATAAAGCTGTTGTATTCAAAGTTCATTGGCTAACATAAAACTGAAACATGACAAAAATACAAAACTAGAACAAAACTGAAAATTTACAGATAATAAAAGCTATAATAATCAAAGATCTAAAGCTAGCAGTGATAACGTACAAAACTAGCATAAAGATGAAAAGTATAAAACCTAGCATGAAGCTGTTGTATACGAAGTTCAATGGCTAGCATAAAACTGTAAATCTACAAAATACAAAACTAGCATAAAGCTAGTAGCACAAAGCTGAAAATCGATGGATTACAAAGCTAGCATAAAGCTGTAATATACTAAATCAACGGCTAGCATAAAACTGAAATTTGATAGAGAACAAAAGCTAGCATGAAGCTGAAAACTGATAAAGTACAACACTAGCATAGTAAACAAAACAACAAATCAGCTACGTACAAAACTAGCACAAAGCAGAAAAATCAGTGGCTAACAGCCCTAGCGTACTTTTGTCGTACACACCGTTTAAAGGATGATAGAAATAAGAATACACAAAAATACTATAAAGCTGTAGTGTACAAAAGTCAAAGGCTAGCTAAGAATCGAAAAAGTCCACGTTCTGCTGACGTTCTCCTATTTATGCTCTTGTAAATGTGATGAAGTTATTCCCACACTCATTATGGAATATCCAGATATATTTGCCAGTTTATTAACACGATTAGCATGTTAATGTTATGGTGTTTGCTGATAATTACTGAGTGTAGGATGTCTGATTATTGAGGCGTATCCTGAGGTTCAGATGCTGCTCAGTGAGACGGGGAACTTTAAAAACGAGGTTACTCAGGCAGCTGATCCAGAAATACACACACAGCTGCTTTGAGGAGTGAGTCTCGACAGCAGAGTTTGTGTAACTCAGAAACAAACACAAGAAACCGTGATGTTTAGGATTCAGGAAGCCGGAGACGAGACCGTGAGCAGAAGATTTTTCTTAATGTGTGTCACTGCATTTTGCGTTGTTCATTTAGTGGCAATTTTCTAATTACTTTATAAATACGTGTCTATCTCGTTCGGCTCTTTTCATACTGCAGAGGCTTTTGTCTCTACACTCTTATTATTCTCTCTCAGTTTTTTTTTTTTTAGATTTCTAGTCATGTAAAACACTGGAAAATGAGTCAAATGTCCTGGAGAAAGTGACGTAGTGTTATTCCTTGTTCCTGATGTTATTCCTTGTGTATTCCGTTCCAGCCATTAGGACTGTAGCACATACCTTACACAAGGAATCTCACGACATCATGCTGTTATAGTAAAACAATCAACGACAGGGTGATGTAATGAAGCTGTCACTGTTACCCCTAGTAACAAGCTGATTATTTTCGTCCAACAGCATCTTCTCCTGCTACGGCAACTTGCCAGTGAGTAAAATTGTTTGTATTTTTATTAAAGGATGACATGTTGTAAGTTTTATCCATGTACAGTTTCAGTTCTCACTTCCATTATAGCAGCTATAAACAGTCGTTCCCACACCAGCCTCGTTTTTCTCTCCTAAACATTCACCTGACAGACCCAAGGCATTGTCTTACTGGAAGCTGTAACTGCCCATAGTGCTGTTACTATAGGTCTACAGTAGGTTGCAGGTCTACAACAGCTCTCTAGGGGCTCCAAGCTGCTCTCCTCTTCTAACTTAACTACAGGTGTGGTAGTAGAGGGAGAGGATTGTTTGGTTAGGATGAAGCGTGGCCTTCTTCTTATGCTACCTGCAATGCTGAAGAGTCCAGATTGAGAAATGTGTGTGTTTCAGGCTCAATCAATGTAAGTGTTTATCTGTTTGGTTTGTTCTTGGGTTTTTTTTCCAGTTGACTTTATATATGATTTGTAATTTGTTTCTCATGTTTGCTTCATGTTGAATGTGTTTGTTAGCATGCTAACCCTCAGTTTGTATATTGTATTCTAGAAGGACTCTTTTATATTGGTAGTTTTACTACTGGTATGCTCATTGTGTGAATACGGGAAGCATTCCTATGCTAAGATTGCTACTTCACACCCTATCGTGGACTGCTTGGGATTATACGCTCAAGTCAGAAATGTTTGCCTGGAAGCACATGGTGGATGGTGATTCGTTTGGACAACTATTGGTTTCTCATTGACCTTTGTATCTTCAACAACA
>CM040460.1:29335088-29346734 GCA_022758105.1 Pangasianodon gigas | reverse complement strand
CTCTTGAACAACTATCAGTAAACAAAAAAACACAGCTGTGGATCATTCAGGTAACAACACAGTATTAAGAATCAAGGGGATGTAAACTTTTGAACGGGGTCATTTTTATAAATTCAACTATTATTTTCTCTTGTGGACTATATGTAAACATCTTTTATGTGAAATATCTTATTCAGATCAGCACTAAATAAACAATAACATGCATTTTGTATGATCCCTCTTATTTTGGTAAAATAATAAACATTTTGCAGATTCTGAAAGGGGGATGTAAACTTTTGACCTCAACTGTACTTACACAATCCACAGACTGGATGTGTTTTAAAAAAAGGGAATGAATTTTAATTTCACAGTTCACATCACATGAGTCATCATGAGTCAAACAATACTGCTGAACCATTTCAGAACCGTTACATCAGTTTTTAGATTTCACTGAAGTACAAAAAATCTAAAAATCTGAATTAAAAATATAACTTAAGATTTTTCTGCGGTACCTCTGGCGCCCTCTTGTGGAACCGCTAGTGTAACCCATATTTATCGGCGATCTTCCAAATTTAACCCATGAGCATACCAAATAAAGACTTACTGCATATTCTATTACTTTATACTGAATATATACATTTTTGCTCATTTTGATGAATAATTCTGGAGTCAGCAATGTAATAAGAACATACATCATATACGACCTACATACGTGTTTAACAATCCATATCCAATGTGTTCTTTGCCATTTTTAATAAAAAATATTTTATATAACACAGTACACCAATACACACACACACACACACACACACACACACACAGGAGATAATTGCTATACAGAGCAATAACAGCTAAATGAATTATGAATGAACGGCTCCAATATGAGAGTGTGTGGTATATAATAACATACAGGCTCAGAGAATGTGGCAGTATTTTACAGTAAATTACCTCTATACACACACACACACACACACACACACACAATCACCTGGATTTCAAAATGTCGCTCTCTAACTGCAGGAAGTCTGGAAAGTCATAACCTTTGAGCATGTTTCATCTTCCTGACCGTCACACGAGAGCGAGCCGAGATCCACACACATGTTGACGTGTGTGTTACAGAGTTCACGCCGTCCAGACAGGGACATCTGTTGCCAGATGGACGGGTCGGAGAATTGGAAGAACCGCAGCGAAGAACGATCAAAAGCACAGAGGCGGACGTCGATGTCGACAGCTCGCTTTGAAGGGCGACTTCTTTTTATTCAGATCTTATTTACACACACGGAGGATGTGAGGCTCACTGTCACGGAGACAATGAAGACACCCGAATCAAAGGCCGGTGAGGAGACGCACGTCAATGCTAATGCGCTAACACTTGTTGACTTTCAAGGATGTCTAACTTCTTCAAACCACAAACCTTACTCGCTCATCAAACAGCACAGCAGTGCATTATGGGTATTCTCTCCATTATGTGCTCCACTAGGGGCTGTAATTTGGACATTTCTTATTGCAGAGCAAACTGTAAACTTTAAAAATACTGCAGTATATAGTGCTATAGCTAGTCACCGTTAGCAAGCTACAAACAAACGTAGAAAATGTTCACATCTTAAACCAGAGTCTGAGCTCGCTGTAGCCTCAGATTCCTGTTCTAGGCTTACAGGAGCAGAAGACATCTGCCTCAAGGATCAACGTGTTGCGAGATGCTTTTCTGCTCACCACGGTCTTACAGAGTAGTTATTATATAAGTCACTGTGATCATTGTGATCACTTTCCCCCATTCTGATGTTTGATTTGACCATTAACTGAAGCTCTTGACCTGTAGCTGTATGATTTTATGCACTGCGCTGCTGCCACGTGATTGGCTGATTGGATAATTGCATTTGGATGAATGCACAGGGATAGAGGTGTTCCTAATAAAGTGGACGTTAGTGTATGCACACACATACATATTGGAATACACACAATATTTTAAATACATTATATATGTGATTGTTTCCATGTCCAGCTGTTGCGAAGTCTTGCCTGTATTATATATACACATATATACGCACACATATAGATACATAGCATTATATTATATATATATGAAATCTATGAACATTTAATTTATCTATTGTTTAAAAAAAATAATCAAAATAAGCAAATCATTGCATACAATATGAATTTATTTATTGGTTTATTTATTTATTTTATTTTTCTCCCCCAAAATTTGGGGTCTTTCAGGTTTATTTCAGATTTTTATCATTTTACCCTTTCTAATAAAATAAAAGTAATCTATACTGTAGGTTACAAAAGCTAAATATCACCTTAGGTCTTTCTGTTTCACATTAATGTTATTAATGTTTAATGTTAATAGCGATTGTGCAGTTTGGTGTATTTACTTATGGCATGTTCTGTATCAGACTTAAGCCTTTCATTTAGATTATAAAGCTTCAAATATTTATGAAGACTCAGCGTTTACACAAACCGAAGTTCGAACTTTTAAACAACAAAAGACAAGTAATAAATTCAGCACATATAAATAAAGATACACAAATAAAGTAACTGAAAGTCTGCACTAAATGGAAAGATTTACTAGTTTTAAATAATTCCTCTAACAAAGTCCCAGGTTTTTGTATGGGAGGAAAAATGCAGCTTTCTAACTAAACAAAAACAAACTAAACAAAATTTTAAAAAAAAGAAAGAAAGTCTCCAAAGGACAGAATGTCGATCTTCTCACAAAAAGTTCTCAACAAAATGTCTAAAAAAAGAGAGAAAAAAAATGCAAAAATGATGCAATTTACCAGATTAGAAGATTCGCTTCCAAATACAGTTCCAGTAGATCACAGTGGATCCAGTGATCCACAGATCTTCTTCGTCTGTTGTGCAATTTCCAAAGATGTTTAGCCTTAAATTACTTTAGTAAAAGAGAAAAAAAGAGCTACTTAACAACAGCAGTCTAAGTTTTTTCCCTCTTTTCCTTGGCAACTTTTTTAGCCACCAAAAAAAACTATCTATTGTTCTTTTTCCCTCCAAAAACTGACTCCTCCCCTTTTTATTTTTCCACCCACCATGTTGGCCAGGGCAGGCCACACCCTAATACTGATCAGCCAATAGAAAAAGGGCAACCAATTAAAAAAAAAATAGGAAAAGAAAAAGTATTTTAATAGATGATTGATTGATTGATTGATGGCAATTTACAATTTAGATTTATATCTTGATTTACGATTTAGATTTCTAGTTTGATTTATGATTTTGATTTATAATGTAGATTTTTTTTAATTTACGATTTAGATTTATTACTTGATTTACAGTTTGGATTTATACCTTGATTTAAGATTTATATTTATAAATTGATTTATGAATTATATTTTGATGTATGATTTACATTTTTATTTTGATTTACAATTTAGATTTTTTTTTAATTTATGATTTAGATTTATATCTTGATTTATGAACTGTATTTTGATTTACAAGTTAGTTTTTTTTATTAATGATTTAGATTTATATTTCCATTTACAATTTCTTTTTTGATTCACGATTTATATTTCTGTTTTGGTTTTCATCTCAGAGTTTGATGTAGATGGAGCAGATTACAGCCTTCTCTGTTCCAGCACTAAAATAATAATAATAATAACTTCAGCCATCACACCAGGCTTATAATTTTCTCCTAAAGGATAAGAATAATATGTTATTATCTCTGAAATAATAAAACTGGAGTAATTATGAGAAAAATCATAGTAATGTAGGACTATAGAATCATAAATTAAACCAAGTTACACATGAAAACATGTAAAAACAAAAAACATGTAAAACAGTAAACACAGAAAAACGGAAGAAATTCCCTCTCTGGCCTATAATGAATAATTTAAAGGCCAGGGCACGTGGGAGGCTCAGAGAGCAAATAATCTGCGCTTCATAAAGGATTTAACAATCGGAGTTTAACCTCAGGTGCAGTCTGGGTCAAAATAACCCATTTTTAATTTTTTACTGAAATGTGAAATTTAAAAAAAATAAAAAATGTACTGAGCTCAGGTTCTGTGAAATCTGTGAAAATTTTTTTTTTAAGAATCTGAAGCAAAAAATCTGATGTTATTTGTCATCTACATTTCCTTCATCACAACAAATATTGCTCTCTTAGAAAGTACAGGTTCTTCAGTTGTTCCTCTCAGGGAAGCCTTAAAGATTCCATCTATATCTCCACAACAGGGTGTCTCCCGGCCACAAAGGAGACTTTGAGGAGGCTAAGAACCTCCTAATGAAAGAAGCCAAGGAACTCTTGAAGAACCTGTTTTTCTAAGCGTCTACCAAGTACCAAGAGCTAAAGATTAAAATTCTAACAGGTTCTATGTACTAGGAACAAAATAATGAGCAATGATTTAGAGTTTGCACCACACACTAATCCATACACTCTTAGGAAAACAGGTTCTTCAAGGGTTCTTCAAGGGTTCAGTGGATATTTAAGAGTTTTTAGCTTTATAACAAGAGTTCTACTTGGAACTCCCTCTGATAGGAAAATACTTTGTGCCCTTTTAGGAAACTAATTAAACTTAATTATCAAAGGAGCCCTTAAAGAACCATTTGATGAACCAGTTCTTCTAAGAACGTGACACGTTCTAGGTATTAAGAAGAAAATGATCACTAATAATTTTGAGGATTTTATACACTCTTAGAAAATAAGGTTCTACAAGGGTTCTTTAGGGGTTTATTAGTTAATTAAGGGTTCTACTTGGAGGCCTTTCTGACAGGAAAACACTTTCTGTCTTTTTAGGAAACTTATTTATCCAATGCACCTTTAAAGAACCCTTGAAGAGCCATTTTTCTTAGAGCGTACCAAGCGCCTGGTAGGTTCTAGGAATTAGGAAGAAAAAAAACAATAATTTGGGGTTTGTACTGCACACTTACCCAGTTAATAAGAAAAGAAACCCCTCTTAGAAAACCCATTTTTAGAAGCCTTGAACCCTTAAATGTTCTTTTCTGGTAACACACTCTGGGAAACACTCTGGTGAAGGGTTCTTCGTAGAACCTTTAAGGGTTCTCTGAGAGGAACTACCAACTCACCCATACGGTTTCTACATTCTGTGCAGGCGTGTAGAGCTGTAATGGTGTAGAATATAAACACACGGCCGGGGCTGTAGGGTTAACTGCAATAAGTGAAGTTTGTTTCTGCAGTTGGTTTGCTTTCATGCTTTTATTTTTTTTTCTCAGGATTAATGACTGTACACATGAACCTTCCTCCGTCAAGCACAAAGCACTATTTTGGTGTTTTTCAGCAAACGCAGCAAATCTGTCACTCTCGAAAACACAGCATAGCACTTAAAAATAAATAATTCATGTCACAGGTACGCTCATATTAATATCCCAAAATCGCTCCAGCGGGAAGAAAAGGTGTTGTGATGCCGACAAACACTCATCACCATGTATCTGTGGATTCCATTTCAAATCCCACGAGTGAGATCCATCTTTACACACACACACACACACAGCGTGTTGAGAATTACTGTCAAATCCTCTCGGGTCTGCATTCTCATTGTCACGCTTCACTCCAGAGAAAATAAAATGTTTATGCTTTCACATGTGTGAGTATGTACAAGTGGGATGGTGATTCAATTGACAAGTATATTAAAAAAAAAACGTAGCCGAGGAAGTAGCTACATACGACAGTGTGTCATGAGAATCATGATACACTTTCATAACACAAGCTGATGTGTTCCTCACTGCACAAAATCTGGCTTGGGCTCTGTTCTTTATACAAACATCACAGTGTTAGCTAGACGGGCTTGGTTACGATAATAACAATAAATTTTCTTTAAATAGCGCTTTTACTTAACAACGAATATCCTCACAATGCTGGATGTAGAATATTGGGCTGTATACCGAGTCAACAACTTAAGTCCAAAAGTTACGTTAATATTTAAGTAGGGAAAGTTCATCGTGTTCAGAGTCGCCAAATTAAGACCAAAAATTATGTTAATATTTACACGTGGAAAGAGCTTCGTATTCAGAGTTGACAAGTACAAAAGTTACATTAATATTTACATGATAAAAGTTCCTCATATTCACAGTTGGTGATTTAAGTATAAAAGTTAAGTTAATATTTGTGCGAGAAAAGTTCCTTGCATTCTGAGCCAGTGATTTAAATCCAAAAGCTATGGTAATATTTACGTGGAGAAAGATCCCCGTATTAAAGGTTGGTGTCTTAAGTCAAAAAGTTACGTTAATATTTACATGAAGAAAATTCCTCATAATAAGAGTTGCCGAATTAAGAACAAAAGTTACTTTATTATTTAAATGAGGGAAGTTCCTTGTATTCAGTTGCCGAATTAAGAACAAATGTTACATTAATATTTATGTGAGGAAAGTTCCTCATATTCAGAGTTACCGAATTGAGTATAAGTTACATTAATATTTACATGAGGAAAGTTTCTTGTATTGAGAATCACCAGAATAAGAACAAAGTTACGTTAATATTTACATGAAGAAAATTCCTCATAATAGGAGTTGCCGAATTAAGTACAAAAGTTACGTTAATATTTACGTGAGGAAAGTTCCTCGTATTCAATTGCTGAATTAAGAACAAATGTTACTTTAATATTTACGTGAGGAAAGTTCCTCGTATTCAGAGTCAGCGACTTAAGTCCAAAAGATATGTTAATATATACGCAAGGAAAGTTCTTCCTGTTTAGAGTCTGGGACTTAAATCCAAAAGTTATGTTGATATTTACAAGAGGAAAGTTCCTCGTATCGTACTTAACTCACAGACTCAGAATACGAGGAACCTTTCTCACGTGAATATTAATACAAGGAATTTTTACGTAATATATTACGTTAATATTTACGTGGGAAATGTTCCTTGTAGTTTTGGAGCCATTTGTATACTGAAAGATTCGGCTCTTATTATCGGCTCTTATTATCGGCTCTGACTCTCTCAGAAGAGTCACAATTCCCACCACTAGTGTGTTTCTTTGTACATATGATGCGTTTTATTGTTCCTGAGCTGTGTCTAACAGCTTCAAGCAGGTGTTTTTTATTATTATTATTATCCTTAGGGAAAGAGTGAAAGAAAGCCAGCGTCACTGCATCCTGCTTGACTCTTCTAAAGCTCACACTCCCGTTGGAAACAGCACGACATTGCTTTTGAGACGAGATGACACAAGCTCGGAATCCAAACGAACATAACGTCGCCTCAACAGATGCACGGCTGAGCGCCTGGCGTCTGGGGAAGACATTACCTGTTGTAATATTTCCCCTTTCAGACAGAGACGATCACTTTCACTAGAATGCCTTCAACATACAGGCAGAGAAGTGGCAGCTCTTCAGAGGTGTGATAATCCTTACAGACAAAAATAAATCTTCCCAATCTTCTGCTTTATTTAGACATCATCATAATGGATATGGACAACAAAATCCATCAGGAGCAAATTCAAGCTTTTGCAACTGAAATTATCAAGTGATTCTGGGTCAAATTAACTCATAGTGATGAATCAGATTAATTATCTGAGCAGATGAAATAAATCATCCCTCACATTGCTGTTACTCCAATGAACGTGTTTGCTAAATAGCTTCTTTGGATGAGCAGCCTTATTTTCAGCATCCTGAAGTTTGCTTAAGATATTTCAAATAAGATCAATAATTTTTTATTAGTAATTAGTTATAACAGTTGCCTAGATTGTTCTCATCTCTATACACCTGCATTTTAGTTAGTAAGTTAATTTAGCTGTGGATTCACAAAAACTTTACCTAGTTGTTTCAGTTTCAGTACAAATGACGGTTGATTAAGACAGAACTGAGCTGGGATGGGTTTCTATGTTCTGGCTAGATAGCCACACAGCCCCAGCTAGCTAGATGGGAAAGCTAAAATTATCTACACATACTGATAACACTTGTTAGCAATGTCCATGAAACAAGTTAGTTCCTTTTATCACTTATGTTATTGCAGCTGTAAACAGTCGTTCCCTCATCAGCCTCTCTTATTTCTCTCTCTTTAATAAAAAATAAAACGCAGCTTGTCATGTTACCAAGAAACCACAAAGAAGTGTAAACTCCTCTGACCTCTGACTGTTACAAAGGGCTGACACTGGAGACTCCTTCCATAAATGTTACAGAAAACAGAAGACTTCACCGTATCACTGACTATATTTTAATGTTTATGTGGAGCATCCGCTGTACGAGTCGCTGTGAGTGAGCTGTTACTATAGAAACGTATCAGAACAAGCATTTTAATGTAAAATATAAAGGACAGAGAAGGCAGATGTATGCTGACTTCTAAACAAATATTTGATTCGGACGTGACCCGATGCTTTCCAGCCCGAATAGACGGTGTTTTAAAGCATTTCGGAAAAAACAATGTGTCTCAGAAAAACCATCACAACCAGGAATACATGACATTCCATATTTTAAATGTCATCCTGCTGAGTGAAAGTGTGGGGATGAAAGTCACAGGGACGGTGTCTCGCTGCCAGCGACTGTTAAAAAGCTCAATCAGCATATTTCATCTGCTGTGACCTGATCTCCAGTGACCCCCGGGCATCCTCCGCCACCATTACCACATCTCTTGTTGTTCCGCTGGGTGACTCTCTCTCTCCCGCTCTCTCTCTCTCTCTCTCTCTGTTTCTCTCCATCTTTTCCTTTCTACCCACAGCATGTCTCTAGCAAACTACACGGCTGACTAAAATTCACACGAGCCAAAAACACACTGAGCTGAAACTCTGACAGGAAGAGCATTGACGGGTTAGCAATGTTACACACCGGCTATCTTTTCTTTCATTATATCTGTCTGTCATCTTCCCTATCCATCTATCACTCTCTTTCCTTCTTTACATTAAACCATTATGCCAGAAAATGAAATCTATTACCATATATTGGAATATTGACAATATATAGACAGTATACTGTAAATAATTTCTAATATATGGATTATTGTTTTCATAAATGAGAATATAGAAGCAATTATTTCTGTATTTAAACAGCCAGATTCTGTTGGCGTCCAAAAATTCACTCATATTTATGTGTAAAAGCTTCCTTGTATTCAGAGTCGGGTTACGCAGATGCTTACGTCACTTTTCTGTGCTTATTATTATTTTCAATATCGTCTAGATCATCGCCTTTAAACACAAACACTCGCCTTTAAGACCAGGATAGAAAATATGGCCTGAAGGGGATTTTTTTGCTTATTTAGTTTAATTTTTTAGTTTAATTTAAAAATTATGGCTTCCACACTCAGTATTCAGCAGATTATAGAATAGCACTTGATCCAGCACATGCTATTATTTTGTTACTACTACTACTACTACTACTAATAATAATAATAATAATAATAATAATAATAATAATAATCGTGGTTAGCACTGTTGCCTCACACCTCCGGGGTTTGGGGTTTGATTCCCACCTCCGCCCTGTGAGCGCAGAGCGTGCGTGTTCTCCCTGTGCTTCAGGGGTTTCCTCCTCCGGTCCAAAGACATGCATTGTAGGCTGACTGTCATTTCCAAATTGTCTGTAGTGTGTGTGAATATGTGTGAGTATGTGTGTGTGTGTTTGTGTGTGTGTGCGTGCGCGATTGTGCTTTGCGATGGGTTGGCACACCATCGAGGGTGTCCCCCACCTTGTGCCCCAAGTCCCCTGGGGTAGGCTCCAGGCTCCCCCATGACCCTGTGTAGGATAAGCAGTACAGAAAATGGATGGATGGATGGATAACAACTCACCTCCCTTTTCTTTTCCTCTCTATATTTCTCTCTTCTTTCTGTTCTCTCACTCCCTCTGTCTCCTTTCTGCTCTTCTCCTCTGCTGTTTTTTTTTCACACATTCATTCTCTCTCTCACACTTGAGATTGGAGGCTGCTGGATAGATGGATGGATGGATGGGTGGATGAATAGATAGTTGGATGGATGGACGGATGAATAGATAGATGGATGGATGGGTGAGTAGATGGATGAATGAATGAATGGATAGATGGGTGGATAGGTGAGTAGATGGATGGATGGATGGATGGATGGTGATATGCTACACGTCTGAATTTGTTAATTAGAGATGATTTGAGGAAAATAAACCTGCATTCCATTTTAAAATGTCACTTCAGACTCATCCAAACATATTTCAGTAATTAAATGCTTTTTTTTTCTCTCTGTGTGTGTGTGTGTGTGTGTAGTAACATTACAGCATGTGAGCCATAAACAGTGTGTTGTGGTACAGTCTGTTGAAATGTCAGTAGTTTTGGTGTGTGTGTTATGAAACTGAGGTATGATGATCATCTCTCTCTCTTTCTCTCTCTCTGCATGTGTGTGTGTGTGTGTGTGTGTGTAATCCACAGCAGAGTGAGAAGTGTGTTGTTACACAGCTGCACAGTGCCACCATGTGGCCATGAAGAGATTATAACACTGCAGTCAGAGAAGAAACATTAATACACTGTACACACCCACCCACCCACACACACACACACACACACACACACACACACAAGTTACCAGTTTATTAACCTGGAGATCAGTATATTTAATACACTGACACTTTGCTCTCAGTGTGTATTATATCCTGCATTCACCATCTGTCTGTGGATTCATCTGTCTATCTCTCTGTCTGTCTCTCTGTCTGTCTATCTGTCTGTCTGTTCATTTGTCTATCTGCCTGTCAGAATCCAGAGCTCAGCAGCACTGTGGTGTAGTAGTTTATAAAAACATCACACACAGAATCTGATTTCACATCATCATCACTCACCTTCCAAAAAGAAAAAGAAAAGGAGGAATAAAGCTATAAAGCTGAGCTGTGTGTGTGTTTATTAGATGTGATATGATCTCCGAGTCACTTTTCCTCAGAGACGCTCTCTCACAACTCTGACTCTATAATCCGACTCGTTAGGAATAAACGATGGCCGAGTTAATTGGACTTGACAGGAACTTACTGCTGTGTTCAGCGGTCAGTGGAGCAGCAGAGTGGATGCTGTGTGTCTCCTGTGACTTCACTCTTTAACATGAAAGACTAAACCACCCTTTTCTCTACTCAGATATTACACCATGTCTTTCTTTCTTTCTTTCTTTCTTTCTTGTTGATGTAGTTTCTGACACTGTATGACACACAGTTATCTATAAACATGGACAAAAGGACACTAAAAGCTGTTGTGATAGAGGGATGACTAGACAGTTCTTTCTTTCTTTCTTTCACTTTATTCCACATCTTGCAAAGTATTGCAGAGATCTATACAGTCTGTGTGTAGGATTGTGTAAACCATGTCCATGATCCATCCCTATTTCTTTCTTCCTGTTTTTTTAACATTGTCATTATTTTATTTATTATTTATCTTTTATTTTCTTCTCCAGCAAAATAAGAATTTCACTGTAAAAAAAAAAATGTGTATATGACAGTAAAATTCTTAAATCTAAGGACTCATTTAGCTTCTTTTAGAGAAAGAAAGAAAGAAAGAAAGAAAGAAAGAAAGAAAGAAATGGACCAAGCTTTCAGTGGCCTTATTTTATTTTACATTTTTGTGTACTTTTTGAAACAGTCACAGAGGGGCAGCACTGCACCAGGCACACATTCACCCTCACTTTACTTCCTCTATCTGAGATGTGACAGCAGGGGTGTCATGGTGTTGGGGGTGGGGTACTGGGGTCTGAGGAGGGGATAAGGGTGGGTTACTGAGATCTGATGAGGGAATTGGGGGGGTACCGGGGTCTGATGAGGGGATTAGGGGGGTACTGG
>CM040460.1:29312075-29330851 GCA_022758105.1 Pangasianodon gigas | reverse complement strand
TACATCTCCGCCATCACTCCTCTCCTTTACATTCTCTCCACCACTCCTCTCCTCTACATCTCCTCCATCACTCCTCTCCTCTACTTCTGAAACTACAGTAATTAACTGTAAAGCTATATGTCTTCCGCTCATTAATAATTTTATTTTCCGTGTCTACAGAAGAACCCGTGTTGCTACGATGCTATCTCAGCTCGTAAATTGCATTAAAAGCACTTGAATTTGTTCATCAACACATAACCTTTTTATAGAAGTGAGTCGTTTTGTTTTGTTTTGTTTAATCACACACCACGCAGGACGACAACACTGCACCAAATTTAGCGACAAGCTAATTGGCGGTCCTGCACTCATCTGCACGAGCGCTCTATAATTTGGAGAATGTTATTCTAGCATGGCCTGAGAGCGGGAAAAAAAAAGCAGCTGGTCGTGATTGACACACTGACAGAAAGAAGACAGAGAAAGACAGAAAAGGAAAATGTCACGAACCGTCATCATCATACTAGCATATTTATTTAGCATTATAATAGCACTGTACTGAGAATGCTAACGCTACAATGCTAACTTATTGGCACTATAATCAGTACAGGAGTTAAATCCATCCACACATAGAAGTAATGCCTCCTCAAGCCTTTATTCTCATGCTGCTATATTATTATTATTATTATTATTATTATTATTATTATTATTATTATAAAAAACATATGTATATGTACACATATTACTTGATTTTTATTTATTTATTTATTTATTTATTTATTTATTGTTTCCTGTTTCTAATTATTTCCATTCTTATTTTTTCTTAAATACTTTTCTATTCTATAATAATTGCTTTATTATTATTGTTATTATTATTATTATTATTATTATTATTATGTCTACATGTTACTTGATATTTATTTATTTATTTATTTATTTATTTGTGTGTGTGTTTGTTTGTTTGTTTGTTTGCTTGTTTCCTCTGTTTCTATTTATTCCCATTCTTGTTTTTTTCTTAAATATTTGTATTTTATTATTATTATTATTATTGTTATTATTATTATTATTATTATTATTATTATTATTATAATAAAGAACTTATGTATATGTGTACATATTACTTTATGTATTTATTTATTTATTTATTTATTTATTGTTTCCTGTTTCTATTTATTCCCTTTCTTATTTTTTCTTAAATATTTGTATTTTTATTATTATTATTATTATTATTATTATTATTATTATTATTATAAAAAACATATGTACATGTATACATATTACTTGATTTTTATTTATTTGTTTATTTATTTATTTATTTATTTTTATTGTTTCCTGTTTCTATTTATTCCCATTCTTATTTTTTTCTTAAATACTTTTTATAATAATTGCTTTATTATTATTATTATCATTATTATTATTATTATTATTATTATTATTATTATTATTATTATTATGTCTACATGTTAGTTCAAGTTCAAGTTCAAGTGGAGTTTATTGTCATTTCAGCCATATATAAGTACATAGCTGATACTTGATATTTATTTATTTATTTATTTATTTATTTATTTATTTATTTATTTGTGTGTGTGTTTGTTTGTTTGTTTGCTTGCTTGTTTCCTCTGTTTCTATTTATTCCCATTCTTGTTTTTTCTTAAATATTTGTATTTTATTATTGCTGCTGCTATATTATTATTATTTTTATTATTATTATAAACATATGTATATGTCTACGTATTATTTGATGCTATTTATTTATTTATTTGTTTGTTTGTTTAATTTATTACTGCTGAGAAAATCGAACATGCTTGAAAATACCGTAGGCTCGTCGATCGCTGGCAGAAAAAATCCAGTGGCTGGACAGACACTACACGCCTGTGAGCGGATTATCGCGGCTAAAATCCTGCAGCGAGAACTCGTCTTTAGAGAATCGCTGAGTGGGACTCGTTTGCTGATCGTGAAGACGTTACCACAATGTCAATGTTAGTCTTTCTTAGACAAGTGAAGAAATGCAGCTGATTAAAAACAGCAGCTGTAGACGGGAACCTGAGATGAATCTGCTTATCATTACAGCGAGAGTGTGGAGATTTAATACGTCAGGAGCGAGTGAGGAGCGAGGAGATCGGTGTGAGATTGGCTGGAGGAAGAAGACGATCAGAAAGTGACACTGTGGTGACGTCTTGAGAATTAGCAAACACGGCGCATGTTACGCTGTGGAGATCTAAACTAGCGTCCATCCATTTTTCATTAAATTCTTCATCACACTAACATATCATCCCTGTTTTCAGTACACACTTCCTCATCTCTCTCTCTCGCTCTCTCTCTCTCTCTCTCTCTCTCTCAGCGTGTGTGTTATTTATATCACCATTTTCTAATTATTCCACGTTGTCCTTCTTCAACTCAATAGGCTCTCAGTTCTTCTTAATAAAGAGCATGCTGATCTTCAATATTTACATGAGGAATAACCCACTGTGTGTGGTGCTGCTATAGAAAAAGAATCAACTACAAGGTGGTGGGATGAAGCGGAGTTACTGTTAAGTTGATGATTTTTCTCTAACAGCACATCCTGAAGTGTTTTATTCCTCTTATAGTGAAGATATTGACCCTTAATTATCCAATGCGCTACAAAACTCCAAATGATTGCTCATTATTTTCATGTTAATCTTTTCTAGAACCTGTCAGGAGTCTAGAACATTTAGATGTTAGTCTTGGCATTTGGTACACTCTTAGGAAAACGGTTCTTAAAGGGTTATTTAAGGGTTCTTAACCTCATTAAAAAAAGTGCTACCTGTAGAACCCTACAAGAAAATGCATTCCTATCAGAAATGATTCCAAAGCTGAGAACCCTTAATAATGTGAAGAACCCTTAAAGGACCCTTACAGAACCCTTTTTCTAAGAGTGTGTGAATTACCTCTGTAAGTATGCTGTACAAAACTCCAAATGATTGCTCATTATTTTCTTCTTAATATTTAGAAAAGGGTTCCTCAAGGGTTCTTTAAAGGTTCTTAGCCTCCTGAATAAGTTCTTTTAGCAGAACCCTACAACAAAGAATGTTCTCATCAAAAGTGATTCCAAGTTGAACCCTTTTGGAAGTTGAGAACCTATAATTATCTAATGAATCCATAAGGAACCCTTGAAGAACCCTCTTTTAAGAGTGTGTGTTAACCTGGTAAGTGTGCGGTACAAACTCCAAATTATTGGTGATTATTTTCTTCTTCATGCCTAGAACCTGCGTGGACTTTAACGTTTAGCTAAACTGTATTGGTTCTTGATAAACACTTCAATGATTCTTTAAGGGTTCATTGTACAATTATCTTCCATAAATGGTTCCCAGTTCATACATACACTCATAGAAAAAAGGGTTCTTCAGTGGTTCTTTAAAGGTTCACTGGATAAGGAAATGTTCTTAGCTTCCAAAAAGGGTTCTTCTTGGAATCTTTTCTGAAAGAAAAACATTTTGTTATAGAGATCTAAAAGTAGAACCCATTTAGGAGACCAAGAACCCTTGAAGAGCCTTTTTTCCCCCAAGAGTGTACATATTAACTGGGAGCCCTTTTCGGAAACTACAAATCTTTAATTCAATGGACGCTTAAAGAACGATCTAAGAACCTTTTCTTTCCTAAGAGTGTGTGTATTAACAGGGTAAGTGTGTGGTACAACCTCCAAAATATTGCTCTTTCTTTTCTTCTTAATACCTTGAACCTATCAGGTGAGGGTTCTTTAAGGGTTCTTTAAGCCTCCTAAAACCCTTTCTGATAAAGATCCAGTAAAATTTCTAAATTTATTGATTGTAATAAGACTGATTCAGAATTAAACAGCACTTGAATACGTATATCATGCTGGTTTCTTTAAAACCCGTACCTCTACTGGGTTCTGTCGCAACTTCCCGATTTGGATAAAAATGTCTTCCAAAGGAACGCGTAAAAAGTTTTAATGATGTCGAAATGCTTTTTTTAGAATGTCACAGAGGCATCCGGTTTCTAGATTTGAAAAATAATGCTACGATTAGCTTCCACGCACTCTTGCTAACCGTCTATCTGAGCATGTCAGGCAGAACCAATCAAAGTTCTCTCATCCATCAAATAATAATAATAACGGTCCAACATCCAGTTCATAAATGACTGTCATTTATACAATTTCCGTGTCCTGTTCTCTCAGTGCCACGCATGTACTGCCGCTTTATTGGCGCACTTACCCTCGGAGCATGCTTTAGAAGGAGCGCACGAGTGAGTGTGAAGCGTTCATCCTCGACTTAATAGTGCCGAGTCTCGGTAATAAGGAAATAATGATTTTACACCACGAGGCACGGACTGGAGGAGGAACGCTCAACATTAACTCTAGCGGTGATGTGAGGAGCTCTGGATGGAGCTAATCAGGGAAAGAAGAAGCTTCGCCGGAGAAGGATGAAGATGTTGACGTGATACAGCAGGTTTCTCACGACAATCTCAGCTTCGAAGATGTTTACAATGTCTAGTGACGAAACTTCTTACCAGAACCTTCTGATCCAACAATAAACTTATTTTTCTCAGTTCCTAAAGAAAGATAGAGAAACACCTGTTTAACTTGTGTATGGTGTTTTGTGGCTTGTGAGACCCATTTTCAATGTTTAGTAAAAGAAAAAATCTATTATTTCCTCCTGACACTCATTGGCCTTGACTCATTTACTCTGAAGAACATGTTGGAAATCTCATTTTTACTGAGCGCCCCCTGTGCTCATACACCCCTCCAACACGTCCCCATACTCATGTACATGACATACGTGGTGTTCGGATCTACTGGACCTGTGAGTAATGAGAGTGTGGAATTTGTGGGGAAAAAACAAGTAACTATGATGTAAATGACATTGAAATGTTGACTCCTGACCTGAACTCTGTCTGTATCCTCCATACACCTTCTTCATGCATACACAGAAATAACTAAAACTACCAAAAAAAAAAAAAATTCAAGCACAGAGAACCGGTCTACTCCACATTTCCAATGTTCGACTCTCCCTGTTGTGTGTCTCTACAAATTTTCTCACAGGAACCTGCAAAATATAATTTCATAACATTCTCTTAGCTTCAAATGGGGGGCGGGACATAATATATACGCAATATATAGACATCTCTGTCTCTATCTCTGTTCAGAGAGTGTTAGAAAGGATTTTAGAAGAGCGTGAAGCAAACAAAGAGCATGTAAGATGAAGAACTGTCCGAAAACTGATCGTTTCTGGCCATGAATTTGAAGAAGGGGATGACCACTGACCATCAAACCTTCCCAGCACCAGCTTATCTGCAGCCTACTAGAGAAGAACGTTTGGTGTCTAAAAAGGTGAAACCAAATGATCTACTCATCTACCAAGAATGAATCCAACGTGATGAGGATGAAACTGAGACCAGAATGGTTGTGACATAAGTGCAGGACATAAAGTCTAGTACTGCGAGGACACAGTACACACACACACACACGATGAAAATCTGCCCCTCGAGTGGTGTGTAAAACACATGTACATGTATTCAGTGGGGCTCCTTTTCTTTAATTTTCTTCTTAATTTTACTCCTGAAGTAAAAAAAGAACTAAAGCAGAGCTGTTTTTTCAGTTTCTTGGAAAGTTTCATTTTCCAAAATATTTGAAGTAATATCTGCAACCTGCAATACAAAGCATTAAGATCCAAAAATCATTAATAATAATTAAAAAAAAAAAAAGAAAAGAAAAATTCTGTAGGGTTGCAGATCAGGAAATGAGTTCGATGCTCCACATAAACAAATGAAATATCAGTGTAAAAAATTGTTGTTCTAAACAGATGGTCATGGATGTTCCACAGCATTAAATGTATCTATAAATGGATAAAAAGTGCAACATGATGTTCTGTATTCTGTAAATACAGATTGTAGTCGTTGTTGAATTGCTGTGGTGCAAGCGGAATACGCTTCGGTGTAGTACAGTAACTCCGCTTCACTGTTGATTATTTTCCTATAACAGCCTGACACAGTGTTTTATTCCTTACGTGTAGCAGTATCATCACACTGTCCAACCCTGTAAGACTTGGTGTTTAATACAGATGAGGCTCAGGAACCCAGCGGTGGCTCTTCGCCCGTCCTGGAATAATATCAAGCCTTCATTTTTATATTTAATTCAGACAGAAAGGCTGTAGACCTGAACGAGTCATATGGCGCAACCTGGACTCATCATCCATACTCAAGCAATCAGTGTCACATCAGACCTTTTCCGCTTCACATTACCATTCCCGTTCCATAGTAAACACCTAGCAGGTGTCGCTCGGCCTGGGTTTCATCTCGCTGCTAAAATTAGAGCGAGTGCATGAGGTCAAACGTGTCGTCTCTCCTCCTTTTAGCTCCACAAACACCAAACAAGGCTGAAAAAAAAGGTCACATGACTACGCAGATCAAGCCGCAGGTCGGTTTCCCGTGTCCCAGGATTACGTGGCGCTCCTGGTTGCCACGACAACGGCAGTTAGCGGGGAAAACTGGGTTACCAGGCAGACGGCGATTGTGGCACGCCGTCGCCATGGCGACCGGGGTCAGGGCTCGGAAGAAAGGCGACGTTTAGGCCCGGCGCGTTTATAAACACACATTAACTCCATTTACGTGGCTCGGCGTGTCAGTGTGTGACCCTTTTACCCGCCGCAACGTCCTGATTGTTCTTTTAAAAGGGCAATTTTATTCACGCTGTTCTATTTTTATTCACATATACAGTATATTGTACGTTATGTGTGGCTTACAGTACAGTAATTTGGTTACACTTATGTTTTTAGAGACATTTTATTTATTTCCATTTCAATCACAAAGCAGCTTCACAAAAAATGGGCTCTGGGTTTTAAAAAAATCTACGTGAAAAGTATGTGATGATCATATTTTTACCTCTTTTTGGGTTTTTTTTCTTCTATTATTAGATGAATTTTTCACAACTATTAAAAGATGTGTTTTTATGATTCACTTCTCTCCAGGGAGATTTTGGGAGCACAGACTGGTTAATATACTTTTTTTTTTTTGCTTTTGCTTTCTCCTCACAGAGTGAGTGAAACGTGACTGGTTTTAAATGCTGCAGATGTTTTTTTAATCAGAGCAATTTTTTAAAAATTGTATAAATGTTGACATCAAGCTATTTTTATCTGTAATACAAGCAAGTAATTGTTTCTATATCATCACAAAAAGCTCAGTGCTTTTCTCTACCAAAAAAAGCTCTTTCGAAGTAGGAGAAAGAATATTTATAAATATTGTACATTAATACAATAGAAGAAAGTGGAAAGTATCGCATGCAAATATTTAGGAAATTTTTGAAGCAGATTAAAAATATGCTTTACAGTTACTGTGAGACTTCTTCATGGAAAGAACCTTTCCTTCCTGTAAGATAATCTTACTTCCTGTAAGGACACCTTTCCTTCCTGGAAGAGCATTTTACTCCCTGTAAGTACACCTTTCCTTCTCGTATGACCATTTTACTTCCTGTAAGGACACCTTTCCATCATGTAGGACTATTTTACTTCCTGTAAGAACACCTGTCCTTGTAGTAAGCCATGCATATACACTCCACGTCTGATACTGGAATGGTAACATATTTAAAAGAAAATCACACAATAATTAGATTACATATCTTTTAGGTGACCTTATCAGTGAGTCCCACTGCTATCTCCCAATCAAGGACACACACACACACACACACACACCTACCTGAGAAGACCTGTTGAGCTCTGCTGCCCTGGTGTCACCTCTCCTGATTGAATGTGTTCAATTAAGCTGTGTAACCAGATTCAGGCTGGACAGTTAATCCTGCAACACCTGCAGCCTCACAGGTCGAGTCCATCTCACACTCACTCCCCCACACACACACACGCAGTCACACACACACGCACACCCCAAGAGCGGTGCCGAGGCACTGACGAGAACCTGGACGCCTAATTAACCTGTCGAATAAAAAGCCAGATCCAGTCTTCCTCATCAGACTTCAGCTTTCCGGGTTGCTTCGGATCACACGGCGGGGCGGCAACTCGACTCGGCTCAGTGTCATTAGAGGGGAAAAGTTCCAAGAATTATAAAGTTCTGAGACTTCACATTTATTTCAAAGGGTAATAAAGGTTCCTGTCATTTTTAGGAAGCAAAGCAGGAGGTCTTGCTTGGCTGAGGTGTGCCTTGTATGAAATGACGGCAGCGGAGAAAGCAGCATTTATGTGGAATAATGGAAGCATATTCACGATTCAGATGAAAATAAATTTTACTTCAATATTTTTAAAGTCACACAAACGCCACCTTCTTCTAAATTAATAAACTCTGACCTTTTTTTTTTTCTATTTATATAGGGGGGACAAATGTGTTCAGTAGAGCATTTGATTGGATACAAATATAGAATAAATCATCAAAACAATTTTTACCATTTCCCTAGAAAATTAAAACAAGAATATCAACAAAATAAATTTTTTGACCTTTTTTTTTTTGTATATACTGGATTATTATTTTCACAGCACCAAAAGACTCAAAACAAAAAACATGATTAAAAGTCTAAAGTCAGTTCCAGGTACTGAACAGCAAATTAAATGATTCTATTTAAATATAAATTTTAATATTTAATAACTTTATTTAAAAAATGTATACATTTTAAATTTATATCCAGAATTTATATATTTCCGTAAAGCTGCTTTGTGATAATGTCCATTGTTAAAAGCATTATACAAATTGAATTAATCCATTTTCTATTTTTTTAGTTTATATATTATTTTTAGCTAAACATAACAAAAGCTAAAAAAATTCCACATTTCTTTGCACATTTAGAAATTTTAATTACATTATATGAATACATGACATTTTACTTATTACATTCTACAAGAGTGACTCAAATTAAAACCTTAAAATTGTGACAAATTAAAATTGAATAAAAAAAAATTTCTAGAAAAATCTGGACATTTGTTAAACACTGGAACACTTGCATTGAACGAAATGATGCAAAATTTAAAAGAAAAAATTAAGGTTTTATTTGTCTCACCCTCATACCTATTCATTTAAATTGTGATTTGTTTCCATATTAAAGGATTTCTGATTAATGTAACTATTTTTCTATAAAAACCATCTTCCTGTACACTTCCTGCTCCAATTTTCAATTTTCCTTCCAAGAGGACCGAGAGCTACGTGTGTCCTTATACACACCTTCCTCAATCCTGCAACACGATGTTCATACAGCTTACTCTTAGACCCTTTTAATCAGATCTCAAAGGGATAAAAGTTGCCTTTCTGTTTCACACGGTAGGAAATAACGGCTTTAACGCCCTACATATTGTGCCGTCTATCCAATAAGGAGCTGTTAGGATTGACTCACACTCGCCTTTAGATGCCACCTCCATTTTTTCCGTTATTGCTGGTCCTCTATGGGCCGGTAATGGAGTTTATTTCATTAGGCTGTGGAAGCGGAGGCCGTTAGGCATGGTGGGAGCTAAAAGGGGGCATTTGCAGAGCCCAAAATAGTGCATTAATTTTAGAAAATTGCCCTGTGCTTCGTGACTGTGAAAAAAATTTCTTGTCCCACTAGGCAACATTTAAAAAAACATCAACAGCAAGCATGATGAAAAAAGGAAACCATTTCATCATTACAGCAAATCAGCCAAGACATGCCAATGTTTCTGTCTTTAGTTTCGTACTTTAGCTACAAGGCTCATGTGGCTAACAATCTGTAATGTAAATTTCTGCCACAGATGGAAAAAAGTTCAGAGAAACTGCACTTAAGAAGTAAAACCATGGGGTACTGTGTGAAAATCATATTCAATAAACTTAATGTTTGTTTGTTTACTTATTTATTTATTTACTTGATTACTTACTCAAAGACAAATATCACACATCATAATAAAAAAAATTGGTTGTAAGTTAAGATCAACAGCCTTAGAATTTAGTGGGTGTGGCCTATAAGTTGGGCGGAGTGAAATATCGGCATATTCGTGGCCCAGATTTCCTTTTTATCTTGGAGGCAAAAGTAGAGGTTTCATCCTGTATGAATCGTTGGTAAATCCAGCAAAACATAAATCACAAAAAAACATAAATCACAAAAAAATCTCAGTAAGAAGTGAGTGTTTTTTACTTGAAGAAGAATATAAGTGTTTAATTTTAATTATACCTGAGTAAAGTTCCAAAAGCCTGAATTACAGTTTTCCTTCGGCGGCCATCTTGGATAATCAGAATTAGAGTTTTCTTGCAGCGGCCATCTTGGATAATCAGAATTATATTTTTTCCTCAACACAGTGTGGTATCACTCCGCCCACCCCATAGGCCACACCCACTAAATTCTAATGCCATTAGAACGAAGGAAGTCTTTTAAGACGTGCGATTTTTATCTGTGACAGCCTACAGTGTGAAGTCGGCTTAAATTGTGCGTTTTTCTTAAAACGGTAACGTTCTTTTGGTTTCAGTGCAAATATACAGCAATCGCTAATGATATGGATAAACCCGCATGTGATATGGGAAGCCATCCCAGGACGCCTCTTACAACTTTAAAGAAATAAAAGCTCTCGAATGCTAACCACAAGCAAAAGTTATTTTTCCTCTTCCTTCCTTCTTTCCTTCCTTCCTTTCTTCCTTCCCTTTAAAAAGCAAAAATAAAACCTGGAGAAACGTCAAACTGCCCCTTTCTTTTCCGAAGTGCTCTTACAGTGGGTCATAATTAGGCTCCCTACTCAGCACAGGAAAGGGATTTGCACCTCAGCAGGAAGATCGGGTTGACCTTTAGGACTTCCAGTCCGTCTGCGTCAATGCTGCTGGGAAAACCCACAGCGAGAACAAGTCCAATTCAGTCTGACGCTAATGCTCAGTCCCTCCCGGCCCTGTATTTCTTATGAAGTGCGCTGCATAGGGGAGGAAATAATGGCTTCTGCAGCGTGTGGAGTGCTCTGGATGTCCTGTAGGGAGCTTCTGGGACTGAGTCGCACTTTATTTTTTGCCTTAAGGCGATTTCTTATTCTTTGTAGAAGTAAAAAAAGATTGATTTGAGGTCTCATTGAGCCTGTGTTCAGACTAGCGAGCGACAAAGCGACAGACGATCGTTCATTTTCACTGACTGAGCTGCGATTTCAGCAACAAATGACAAGTAAAGAGAGATGTTCTCACTTCTACGCAAATTAATTATGACGCTATAAAGAAGCGACAAATCCAACAGATCTTTACGGTATGTGTGGTCCGATGTTTTTTCAGTTCCCCCTCACAGCTTTAGTTCCTAGCTGCAATTAGAAACGCATAAAAAATGGAAGAATAACTTATAACTTTTGTTTCATCTTATCCTGACATATACAACCTCTCATTAAATGTATATAGAGACATTACGAAGAAAATAAAGTTTGGAAGGAAGTAGCAGAGATCGCTGGTGTTTCTGGTGTCGTGTACGCAGCTAGTACAGTTAGCTCGCTTTGCTAATCTAATCCGAGAACGAAGCTAACACAAACCCGATCATGTAACATTATTTAATTAGCACTGATTAGCTCGTTAATTAATTTGTGTTTAACTAATTAGCTTTAGAAGTGATAAATAGCTATTACTGTTTAGCATAACTACAAAAGAAAAAAAAAGAAAAACGCTGGACAGGCCACGCCCACAAGCGACCACCGTACACACGCTAAAGTCCTGAATGTTCCCCAGCCTTTTATTTTTTTGTCCTCCGTTCCCTCCCCCTCTTTTTGTCTGAGCCTATTAATTGACTGTAACCTGTGTGCTGCTGTCACTCTCTAACACACACACACCCACCCACACACACACACACACACACGCACACGCACACACGCACACACACACGCACACACACACACGCACACACACACACAGCTTTTACACACTGAGAGGAGATAATAACAAGCACCACAAAAGCTGAATAATGCAATCACATTTACTGTTCGATCACTGAGCACATTTCACTCCACCTTCTCTCCCTCTTTCCTTTCTTTCTGTTTCTCTCTTTCTTTCTCTCCCTTTTTCATTTTCTTCTTGCTTTGCCTTCCTTTCTCTTGGTTCCTTCCTATTTTAATTTCTTTCATTCTCTCTCTCTTTTCTTTCTTTCATTCTCATTATTTTCCTTTTTTCTTTTTCTCTCTTCTTTCTTTCTCTTTACCTTTCTTATTATCCCTCACTTTTTATTTCTATGTCTTTCTTCCTCTCTATTGCTTTCTCTTTCTCTCTCTGTTTCTTTCTCCCTTTTTCCTCCCCTTCTTCCTGTCTTTCCCTCTCTCTCTTCCTTTCTCTTTTTTGTCTTTATCTTTCTATCATTTCCTTTCTCTTCACCCTCTTTTTCTCCAATTCTTTCTTTCTTTTTTGTTTTTCCTTCTGTCTTTCTCTCTCTTTACCTTTCTTTTTCTCTCTTCCTGTCTCCTTCTTTCTTTTCCTTTCTCCTTCAATCTGTCTTTTTTCTCTCTCTATTCCTCTCTCTCTCTCTCTCTCTCACTCTCTCTCTCTAAACAGAAGTGATTGTGATGTAAAATTATAAACCTGGTAGATGTTTTTTGGGTTTTTTTGTTTTGTTCTCAGCGCATTAGGGCCGAATGAAATGAGAGTGAAGCCCTGCGGTCGCTCAGCCGCCCACACCCGAACCTCCTGTGTGCCTAAAAGCGTTTTATTCCCGATCTGCACCCTCCGCCTCGAGTCCGCAGATTTTTTTTAAAAATACACCTCCCAGAACACCACACACACACACACACACACACACACACACACACACACACCAAGGATGCAAGGAATTTTTGTCAGTAACTAGCGGGACACAGCAGAATCCGTATTCATGAAGCCCGGAGAAAATCATTCTGCGTAGCCTGCAGTAGCTGCACTTAGGGGTCCACTCCAAAAAAGAAATAAATAAATAAATAAATAAATAAATCGAAAGCCTGAAATGGTACTACAGACAACTTTTAAAGCTCAAGAAGCTTCTAAAAGCGAGGGGGGGATTTTTTTTTCCTTCCATCATCCCTTTTCCCTGCGGGACTAACAACCTGAAATGTGTGTTTTCACTGTCAGAAATAAAGCACTGCAGCACACCGTGTCTTCTAATCAGCACTGAAATGTCCCCGAAAAAACACGCAATTTCTTCCACCTCTGCACCGAGTCATTTATTCTCACCAGCTCCATTATTTAATAGATCACGTGTAATGAATCCGTTTCACAATTAGCCATGTTATAATCACAGGAGGAGATGGTAAGTGGCCTGATACACCTCCGTGTTTTTTTTTTTTTTTTTTGATGTTGTTTTGGCTTCATTCTGCTCCACAGCGCACTAATAATGGACCGGAGGTTTATTAGGAGTTTGGTGGGTGGGATGACAAACGCGAGGAGGCACACGAAGGACGAAAAATATCAATTTTCCCTAAAAATAAAAAAGGACAGCAAGTATGGACTGATAAAAAATGGCAACACTTATAATAACGCTAGTTCATATAAATAATAACAATCTCTGTGTTCAGCGTAACACATAATACATAAATAATCAACGACAGGATGGAGTGATGAAGCCGAGGTCCTGTCCCAAGTGTTTTATTCCTTTTATACCACAGCACACACACTCCTTCCAGAAATGTTAAAAAAAAAAAAAATCTTCTTACAGAAAACTAGCAACAATTACACACGTCTTTCAGTTTATTTTTGCATATTTTCAGGTTCTTTCTTCCTTCCTTCCTTTCTTTCAGCTTTTCTCACACTGATTTTCTCTTTCATTCCCACTTTCTGAGCTCCTTTCTTTCTTTCTTTCTCACATTGATTTTCTTTCATTCCCACATTCTTAGCTCCTTTCTTTCTTTCTTACGTTGTTTTAATTTCATTCTCGCTTCTCATGCTCCCTTTCTATTTTTTTATTTCTTTCTTTATTTCTTTCTTTCTTATTTTTGCCTAATTTTGTTTTAGTTTTGTTTCTTTTTCATTTATTTTTGCATACTTTCAGGTTTTTCCTTCCTTTCTATATGCTTTTCTTTCATTCCAACTACTCACTTCTGTTTTCTCCTTCTCTTCCTATTTTTCTTTCTTTCTTTTTCTCTCACATTGTTTTTCTCTTTCATTCTCTTCTCACTTTCTTTTTTCTCCCCTCTTCCTAGTTCTTTCTTTTTTCTTGTCATGTTACCGAGAAACCGCAAAGAAGCGTAAACTCCTCTGTCCTGAAGACGTCAGAAAACTTAAAGTTACAGCTTTACCTCTGACTGTTACAAAGCGCTGACACTGGAGACTCCTTCCATAAACGTCACCACACCAGTGATTATTTTTAATCTGTTTTTGTGGAGCGTCTGTCGCACACGTCCCTGTGAATGAGCTGTTACTATAGAAAGGATAACGATATTTTTAAATAAACGAATAAACTTTCCTGTACCAGAGAACAGATCTGGACGCTGCAATTTATCCAAAGCAACTTTTATTTACAATAAAAATAATTCAGTGAAATAAAATAAAGTCATATTGTATGTACAATAAATAGAGTTTTAATAAAAAAAATAGGAAAATGAACTGCAAAAGTACAGTATAGACATTAGCTCTGTCTCTCTCACACACACACACATGATCCAGATGTGTGTTTTTTTTCACAAGCAGCTGTGGCGCATGTGGAAGTTGACGACGTACTCGGCGTTGGTGCGCTGCACTGAGATGGCGAACGGTTCGAACGGGTGGAAGGTGAAGGCCACCAGGCGGCGCACAGCGTGGTTTATCGGCCGACCCAGAAGACCAGCCTGGATTTTAAACTTCAACAAGCCAGAGTCTCTCGCATAAAACCTACACACACACACACACACACACACACACACACACACAGACAGAGACAGAGAGACACACACACAGAGACACACACAGAGAGAGACACAGAGAGAGACACAGAGAGAGACACAGAGAGACACACACACACAGAGACACACAGAGACACACACACAGAGAGAGACACAGAGAGACACACACACACAGAGAGACACACACAGAGAGACACACACAGAGAGACACACAAGGAGAGACACACACGGAGAGACACAGAGACACACAGAGAGAGACACACAGAGAGAGACACACAGAGACACACACAGAGAGACACACACAGAGACACAGACACAGAGACACAGACACAGAGAGACACACACAGAGACACACAGAGACACACAGAGAGACACAGAGACACACACAGAGAGACACACACATACCACACAGACACAGAGACACACATACACACGGAGACACGCACATGGAGACACGCACATGGAGACACGCACATGGAGACACACACACAGAAAGAATATTATAATTCTGATACAACAATCACTTTTTCTATATGATGTAATACATTAAATAAAATAAAGATTTCTTCACACGTGTCATTTTTCCTTTCTCTTACAGCTGTGTTCTAAACACTGGTTATGGGAAGCTCAGTGTTTCTCTAAAATAAATAAATAAATAAATAAATAAATATCTGTGGAAAAGTAATCAATAACGGGGCGTTGTGATGAAACAGAGTTACTGTTACCAAGAGAGCTGGACGATGTGAGAATATCGATACTGTAAATTATATAATCATGCCACAATATGCATTTCTGAGATATTAAGGGTATCATGATTGTTTTATTACATTTAAAATCTTTTAATAATTACACCTGAGTGGAACCAGCTGATGTGATTTTTTGTATGGAATTTTGTAGGTAATCTTTAAAATTGTGTTAAAAAAATCTCTCTTTCAATGTTAATTTTTTTAAATATAATAATAATAATACATTTTTAAAAATCTCATTTTCAATGTTAATCTTTTAAAATACTAATTTTTTTAAAATACAATTTGTTTATTAATAATAAATGTGTTATTACATGTACTCATTATTATTTTAACGCAACACTACCGCATTTGCTGTATTTTGAAAAAGTCAACGGTGAGGTAACCATGACAACGAGAGATCCGATACCCAGGATGCTGAAAAATAATGAATTTGATCCAATCCTGTAAAAATGATTGGAAGTGGATTGGGGGAAAAATGTATTTTTGGAACTGGAAATGTTTACGTTTAAAGAGACCTGCGTGGTTTTTATTATATTTATATTTTAGATTTGCAGTAGAAGTGATTTTTGTGTGAAAGCTGCGAGTTTTTAGCCGTGTATTTATTCTTGAAGTTTTCCTAGTTGAATAAATGTTTGTGAAAAGTGATAACGCTGTTCCGGAGCAGCAGTACACTGTACACGCTTACGTGCAGATCCGCTGGGCTTCATCTTCCAATTTCTGTTCAGAAGCAGTAAGAATTCCGGGGAAAAGTTTCTGCGCGGCCTGTAAAGTGCCACTTCAAACATCTCTCCCACATCTTTATGCACATTAACATCAGGAAGCCCTACAGAGCGACCTTCAAAAAAAAAGGATATTTTGTGCCGAAATTGTCCTTTCTGAAAATGCCAAAGTAAAACACTCGTCTCTCGGCAGAACATTTCAGCTCTGAGAGTTAATAATATAAACGTCTGGCATGTTTTCTCCTTCGTTATTCTGATTGGTCAGAAGGTGTTGATTAGTTTTCTGGAACAGCAGCTCTGACAGTAGTGCAGCTTCATATTAACGCACTGCTTCTTTCTTAATAATTAATAGGTTATCGTTGCTATAGTAACAGCTCATTCACAGGGACGTGTACAGCGGAAGCTCGATTAAACCCGTGTGTAATTTAGGTTTGTGAGATTGTGTGTAATATTCACTCGCCGCATCGCGTCCACTAATCACCACCGACTGACGCGTGTCCCGTAGGCGTTACATCATTACAGCGAATCGCCAGCATCAGCGCTAGCCGCAGAATCACGCTTTCCTACAGACCTTTAAATCATCCGACTTAACAGCCATTATGAGCGGAAATGAAAGAGAAAAGCATGAAAAAGAAAGAAACTGAAAGTATACAAAAATAAAAGAAAGAAACAAAATAAAATGATATAAAAGAAAAAAGAAAAAAACTGAAAGTACCTGAAAGTATGCAAAAAGTCAGAAAGAAAGAAAGAAAGATGAGAGAATGAAAGGAAAAGAATGAAAGAAAGAAATAAAAAAGAAGAACAAAAAGTGAGATGTGAGAATGAAAGAGAAAAGAATGAAAGAAAGAAACTGAAAGTTTACAAAAAAATAAATTAAAAGAAAGAAAGAAAGAAAGAAAGTGAGATGTGAGAATGAAAGAGAAAAGCAATGTGAGAAAAGCATGAAAGGAAGAAAGAAAGAAAGAAAGAAAGAAAGAAAGAAAGAAAGAAAAAGAAAAAGTATACAAAAATAACAGAAAGAAACAAAACAAAATGATAGAAAAATGGAAGAACCTGAAAGTATGAAAGTAACAGAAAAACAGAAAAAAGAAAAGAAAGTGAGAATGAAAGAGAGAAGCAATGTGAGAAAAGCGTGAAAGAAAGAAAGAAAGAAGCTGAAAGTTTACAAAAAAAAAATTAAAAGAAAGAAAGAAAAAAGAAAAAAAGAAAGAAAGAAAGAAAGAAAGAACCTGATGGTTGTATCGTCTGGGTCGGAGGCTCAGAACTAATTTGTGAACACAGAGGGAAAATAGAATGATAAATCTATGTGTGTGTGTGTGCGTGCGTGTGTGTATGTGCGTGTGTGTGTATGTGTGTGTGTATGTGTGTGTGTGTATGTGTGTGTGTGTGCTCACCGTATGGGGTGATCTCCACAGGTTTTGGGTCGCTCCATCACTGAGACCCACTTGTCGTCGTAGCTGAAGAGCGAGAGGTCGAGGTAGGGGCTGCTGCTGTACGACTGAGCGCTGATGGGCAGCTGACCGAGCAAACGCCTCACCGCCTCCGTGTGACCGCCGTACTTCGCATTCACTATAGTGTCCTTAAACCTACACACGCACACACGCGCACACACGCGCACACACACGCACACGCACACGCACACACACACGCACACGCACACGCACACGCACACACACACGCGCACACAGACACAGAGAGAGAGATTTATGCTTTTTTTTAATTGTATGCTATTTGATACGATCAATTATTTCACAATACATTTTCTGAGATATTGTGATATCTTTTTATAATTTTTTTGAACAAATGTTTTTACAAACTGAATGGAAGCAGCTGATTTGATGTAAAAATTAAGGAAAAAAATATTTGTTTGTTTTTTTTTTACAGACTTTTTTTTTCCTTTTTGGTGATCATATAGAGAAACACATTTTACAAGGAAACTTATACTTGTGATAGAGTCTGTAATTATGATGGTGGAGGCGATGTAGATATTGGAGGAGGTGATGATGTAGATGACGGTGGAGGCGATCGATATTGGAGGAGGTGATGATGTAGATGACGGTGGAAATGATGGTGGAGTTGAGGGTGTGAATGATGGTAGAGGTGATGGTGGAGGTGATGTAGATGATGGTGGAGATAATGGTGGAGGTGATGTAGATGATGGAGGTGATGATGTAGATGATGGTGGAGGTGAGGATGTAGATGATGGAGGTGATGGAGGTGATGATGTAGATGATGGTGGAGGTGAGGATGTAGATGATGGAGGTGATGGAGGTGATGATGTAGATGATGGTGGAGATGATGATGTAGATGATGGTGGAGGTGATGGAGGAGGTGATGATGTAGATGATGGTGGAGGTGATGGAGGAGGTGATGATGTAGATGATGGTGGAGGTGATGATGTAGATGATGGTGTGAATGATGGTGGACTTGAGGGTGTGAATGATGGTAGAGGTGATGGTGGAGATGATGGTGGAGGTGATGTATATGATGGAGGTGATGATGTAGATGATGGTGGAGGTGAGGGTGCAGGTGAGGATGTAGATGATGGAGGTGATGGAGGTGATGATGTAGATGATGGTGGAGGTGAGGATGTAGATGATGGAGGTGATGGTGGAGGTGATGAT
>CM040460.1:29273780-29311975 GCA_022758105.1 Pangasianodon gigas | reverse complement strand
ATATATACACACGCACACCCACACACATATATATATGTGTGTGTGTGTGGGTGTGTATATATATAATGTGTGTGGGTGTGTATATATATATATATATCATAAATAATATATAATAAAACTTTGGATTATTCTATTTTACCACGTTCACACAGAGCATGTTAATAATAAATAATGTAATAAATATATTAAATAAATACCTCTGTATGACAAATATTAAAACACAATATTTTTAAAAGAATCGCGAATAAAAATGTTTAAAAAATAAACTAAAAGAATTTAAAAAATTAGAAATTAGTCTCTTCTAACCTAAGAATATTATGGGGTCTAAGCCATATTTAATAGATACATTATATTTTTAAAAAACTGAATAATTATTTTTTATATTTATAATTACAATAATAAAATAATAATAATAAATATGTATTAGAATGATATGAAGTAAATATTATATAATACATAAATAAATATGATAAAATATAATTCTATCCAAAATGTTTCATTGGAATTGCTAAATTATTCCAAATAAAGAAAACATTGATTAAATAAATAAATAAATAAATAAATAGATAGATAGATAGATAGACAGATGAATGTCGCAGGGATGAAGCTCTTCATTACCGATGTTCGCTGTTGAAAAACAGTAAATTTATTGGCCGTCCCAGTAAAGGGGGCGTGGCCTCTGTGCCTGTCACTCTCGCGGAAGGGGGCGTGGCCTCTGGGACCAGCTACTACCTGAATGAGAGCGAGAGCGGCTCACCTGAAAGACGTGGATGGTCTGCTGCTGGACGGAGAGGACAGCGAGAATGTTCCTGTACAGGTAAAGTCCCTGATTATGCGACAGGATGATTTTATCGCACTTAAAGGCGCGCGTGTCACAGAGGCGTCCCGTGTGCAGATCGACGATGTGGAGCGAGTAGTCCTCGAGCGGCGAGCGTGGGTTTGGAGTCACCGCCTCGTTGTTGCGATAAACCTCGAAAAAGTGCGGCTGAGGCTCGTCGGGCAGGTACGCTGCCGAGCCCACGATCACGTAGCGCCCGTCATCTGTGAACAAGCTGCACTCGCGGTTCAGATGCTCGCCGTTTGACGCCACGCTGGTTACGTGAAGCAGCGAGAAAAAGCGTGAGAACAGACGAGCTCGCACGCTCTCGCTCAGAACCTCGCCGTCTCGGGCCTCGTCGTGTTCCTGGAGCAGATCCTCGGCCGCCTGGCAGCCCCGGAACTCGTAGATCTCCAGCGAGGTCTGGTCCGAGGAGAACGCGACGAAGCAGCGGCCGTCCGGAGAGAACTTCCGCAGGAAACATGGCGGCTTCTCCACGTTCACGGCGGTGAAGTTGGGGAAGAGGTTCTGGTGGAAACAGCGGACACGGTACCAGTGAGCGCCAGGTCGGCCGGAGCTGATGCGCCGCAGCTCCAGCCTGTGCACGACGTTCTGGTTCTGAATGCGGCGTGGCTTCAGGGTCATAAACTCATCTTCTGAAGACGCCATGAGAGAACGCCTAGCGTTCCAGACAGAACTGAAATTCAAGAAAAGGAGAAAATTTTAAATATTTGAGAGAATCATTTGAATCAATTCAGCTAAAAGATTCATTCAGATTCACTGTGCTGATTTTCATTTAGACAACAAACATCATGGACAGCATTGTCTACGTGAAAACAGAAAAACATTGCTATTTTGTTTTAATTTATAAAACAAACTGTGAAACAAAAGGAGTTAAATATTTTAGTGACTCGTTTGAATCAGTTCAGCTAAAAGATTCGTTCAGATTCATTTCATTTCGTCTGATTATCTAAGCGTACTCTCTGATGTAAAAATAGCCATTACTAATTTTTTATTTAGAATATTTTTGTACAGTCACGTTTAAAAAAATAATTTGTACTTGCAGAATAGCAAAGACAAAAGCCAGCACTGTTCAGGAGGTTTTGTGAACATTTCCCAAGATTAAAATATGCATTGATATTTTCTTATATGGCAAATACTGTACTAGCAAAAAAAAAAAAATCTTTCTATCTACAACATGAATTACTGTTTTTTTTCATCATTACAGCAAGGCTGAAACTCATTTAATGATTAATAGACTACAGATTTCTACAATATATAGCTTCTAACACATCCCAGACCCCGACATGAACCACTGTAGCGAGATAATCACTCTTATTCGCTTCATCTGTCGCTAGTCGTAATGTTTTGGCTCATCAGTGTGTATATTATGATGCATATCGTGTATCATAGAAAAGTATCGTGATGTGAAATTTCAATCATATCGCCCACCTCTATTCAGTCATGTGCTGCTAGATGAGCTTTTTAAAAGCATTAACTGGGTTTAGAGGAGGAAAAAAAGATATACAGCAAATAGTACTGCTTTTTTGCTGATTATTAATGACTTATATTCTATGTTTAATATTTTATAGATATTTAACTAAGTCATAAAGCATATCAAGATACACACCACAGTTTAATATTTATATTTTCTTTCTAAAGTCTCAAGTCATTGAATTTAATTGAAACTGTTTAATTATTTCTAAAGTCATTTAGAAAAAGCAAGTAAAGAAAAATATTTTTAAACAGCACTAAGCGACGTTTATTTTAAATTTTTAGTGTTTATTCTCATCATAAACAACTTCATGAGCTAGTTAGCAAATAAACATGAAACTTACGTGCATTCGTTTAGCCGAAAGACAGTTTTATTGATTTATATCTGTTTTATATTCCGTGTGTCTTTCGAAATTCATTAACAATACATTGTAATTAATTTTTATTTTAAATAAATCACGGTGTTGTGTTTATGTCCTGCTACGGCGCTGATATCGCTCAGCGCTTCCGGGTTGTCACTGCGCATGCGCACCATCTTATGGTTCGGGGCGGATAACACAGCTGTTTCTCTCCACAGCGCCACCTGCAGGCACGGAGGAGCTTCACACTCAAATACACTGCTTTATTAACAAAAATTAAACTTTAAATGATGTAAAGATTCATCAGATTTTTTTAAAATTGTACATAAGCACACTTCATTTGTCAGTTCATAAAGGACTGCACACAAAAGAGCATTAATGTTATTAAAATATGTGCATATTGTTAATGAAATACTCTGTTAATAGAAAAAAAATTGGTTCCTTAAGGGTTCACTGGATAATTAAGCATTCTAATTAAGTAATTAAGTTTATTTATTATTATTTTATTTATTATTTATTTTTTAAACTAATTAAGTTTAAAAAAGTTATACTTAGAACCTTTTCTATTAAAGAAACACTCCTTTAGTATTATGGACACTAATATGATAGTGATATGATATCCGGATTTTAAAAATGTAAATCGTTTTGTAGATATTCAAGTTTTAATTTTATACATCGTCACAATTGTTGTCCAATTAAATGCTCTCTAGAGCGTATATGTCCCACCCTCGGAGGCGTACCCTCTTGCTCTACAGTAGCATCTCGTTAACAATTTACATGGATCATCGGTGTGGTTTTGACCGTGCGTCTTCTTGGACACTCTTTCCCTTTTCCAACTGAGAATAAATAGCTGGAGTTTATTTGTGTAAAAAGGGGCGGAGTTTGTGTGATTTGGCTGTTTTGTGACTTTTTGGAGGAGTTTTTTTTACCTTAACTTGGGGTCGTTCAATGTCGCTGATGGAGAATTCAGTCTTTATACATTGTCTCCATCAGTAAGAATCAGCGATATCATTTTATCTACCATTCAGACGCATCAGATGTCTCCTGGTGATGTCATGCAGCGCTCTGTTGCCATCAGTGACGCTGACGCTCGACCTCGACTCAAAAAAGTACGCCTTAACTAAAAAAAAAAGTGTCGTCGAGTCGGTTTGGATATCGTCCTGGTTACAGTGGACAGACTTGAGTGAACATGGCACAATGTTAATCCTTATACTACAGCGCTGCTGAATCCTGGATTCTGATTGGTCAGAAGGTGTTGATTAATTTTCTATAACAGCAGCTCTGACAGTAGTGCAGCTGCAAATCACAGGTTTATATTAAATTAATGCTCTTGTTGTAACACGGTATCGTTTCTATAGTAACAGCTCATATCTGTAAGGAGACATTTATTTTACATTTATGGAAGGAGTCTCCAGTGTCAGTGCTTTGTAACAGTCAGAGGTAAAGCTGTAATATAATCAGCCTCAGAGAGGTAACAGTAACTCCACTACTCAGTATAATAGTACTGCAGGTAGCAGGAGTTGTCGTATTCCTAGAAGTGTTTTATTTCTTTAAAACGTATCAGAGACTACAGTTATATGAGAAGAAAATACATTTTAAATAAATCTTTGCTTCACTGTTGTTTGCTTGCATTAAAAAAAAATTAATTCAAGTTACTGTATGGCTTTAAAATTTAAAATCAAATAGTATGTATCTGATCTGAAGTTTTGGACCAGACAGTATTTTAACAAAATTTACCAAAAAAAAAAAAACATACAGTTTGTGTCATTAATTATTAAAATATTTAAAAATTTAAATATTTACGTAGCTAAGATGAGCTGAAACAAAAAAAACTCACTAACTTAGAAACTTAGAAATAAATTTGTTGCTTTTGTACAAAATGTTGTTTGTGAGATCCGACTGCAAGCCACGTTTTCTTCGTAATCAATAGCTACATACAGCATATTCCTCCATCTTGCAAGAAAAGGGGCGGAGTTTCCATGCCACAATAAGAAGCGCTGGAGTCTAAATAAATAAACAGAACATCTGCAAAGAAGCTTCTAGAAGACGAGACTATCGGAGCGTTTGTTTTGTACAGGATTTAATCCAAAGAGCATCAGGAGTGAATATTAAAGTCAAAAAGAGGTCTAATGCATGGTGGAAAAAAAAAAGCTCCACCATTAACAAATTACACTGAAAAGGTGAAGAAGAGCTCCACTTCCTCCTCCTCCTCCTCCTCCTCCTCCTCCTCCTGGTCCTTTCTGCTATTGATGGAGCAAATGGACGGACGGACGGACGGATGTTTAAAACATTCTGGTGAACATTTGGATTTTGTAAATAGACCTTTTCATACGGCTGCTCAATGGGGCGCGGGTCCAATTTTCCACAAAATTATGAAATTAACACACCATTTCAAAATGTCAATTGACATCCTCCGACAAGCCTATTTCCATAATGATTATGAAAAAGGTCATTCTTTTAAAACCGAACATTAGCCATGGAGATGCTTTCATGTCAGAAAGTATTGGAGGTTCGCCGTGATTTGGCAGAGGTTATAATTTTAGGAGCAACGGGGACGTTTTTATGTCGACTACAATTAGCAAAAAAGTCCTCGAGAACGGCATTAAAAAAAAAGGGATGTCAACAAAGAAAGAGCTTCGTGTTATTAATATTTTGTACTTCAATATTTATCTTATATACCGCCTCCATACACGTGCATACACACAGGATCACGTCTAACATATACAATAACACATATTAAACTAATTAACTAGCATTTATCAATTAATTATAAATAAATGGAGAGACTAGACTTAAAATTAACTGCTTTATTGACTCTTTTCTTCCACTTCTATTATACTGCATTGTTCCCCAATTAATTCCCAAATAATTAATAATTTAAGACTCTACCAGATTTATAATATCAGCATTGTATTAATCAAAGTTCATGAGTCTGGAGCCTGAATTAAATCAGGGTTTTTGGGACACAAAAATGATTATTCTGAATATTGAATACATTACTGTCTTACAAAGTGTCCACAGTTTTCCCTAAATATATTAAGCCATGTTTTGATTTTTAGGATTTTTTTTTCCATAAATTAGAATAAACTTGTCATTTTTTTACAAAACAAGTACAAAAGCTGGAGGTTTGTTTTAAATGCAAACAGTAAATTTGTAATCTTTTACGTTTCTGATGGGAATTCCAGCCTTTCATTCAGTGAGTCAGATCATTTGACTCACCAATAAGAGTCGACTCTTTCGGCTCCCAAACGACTCGCTGCCATTTTGTTCGAAACTGGATGAAGTTTATGATATTTTGACATATTAGGTTTGAATAAATGATGACATATTGGATGTAAGTCAAGTGTTTAAGCGTTTTATCAAATCATAAACATGACCTCAGAGGAGCTTCACACGCTGGTTGGACAGACGAAGACGTGAAAGTTTTAATTTATTTAAGTAACATCACCAGAATGCTCTGGAAGCATTTGGATTAAATTACACTGCAAGAGCAACGGCATTTCCTACAACTCCAACAAAAATAAAAAAACCAGCTCATAAATGTGAGTCAGATCTCAATGAGTCGAAATAAAGAGTTTGCAAACGACACATGACTATATTATTGTGCACATGAGAACATTTTACCACCTTGATGAAAGAACTGTTTAGAAAAACTGCAAGCATTTAAAACTTTTTAAATATTTAGTAATATTTCATTTAAAAAAAAAACGTTTTCTCAGGTTTAAAGACGAGTGCTTATGTTTAGATGCTACCGAAAAACCCTGTCTCAGACATTTCTGTTTATCTATCTAGACGATTTTCTAGAGTGCAGAAAATCACCTTAAGCAGCTGCATAACGCGACTCTGAACACGAGGAACCTTCCCTGCGTAATTCCTGAACTTGAGTCGCTGGCTCTAAATATGGCCCAAGGGTAGCTAGCTATTATACGCAAAGCTAGCTAGCAGAAACATATTGTCTTGTTTAGATTATCGGGCTCAATTTATACCACATGATCTTCAGAATAGCAAGATGCTAACTAGCTTAGTTTTAAGGTTAGTGTAGTTTTAAGGTCTAGCGTAAAGTAGAACGCTAACACGTAGACGTTTATCAAAAATATTTTAAGAAGAAAAAAGTGTGTGTTGTGTATAAATGGGATTTACATGTATTTTAATTTTGTTATAGCACACAGCTATTAAACACGATAATAATCAAGTTAATCAATTTTTATTGATTTATTGCCACAAATTTTTATCATGTGATAGCATTGATTGTTATAGTAATATCTAATATGATTATATTTACAGTTTTATACACTCACAGGTTGGTTCAATTTTTGCATCTTGTATTTTATACATCAAAAAAAAGTTTTAGATTAAATGCTGGCAAGGTTTTTTTTTTTTACTTTTAATGCAAAAACGAATTTTTAACAACGTGTATTAATAAGAATAATAATAATGAAGCTCAGGATTTGAACACTGATTTCCTGCCAACATTATCTTCCTGCAAACAAAAGTCTAATACTCCATATTTCCACTCTGCCATAATGCTCTCGTCTCCAATCCATTTTCTTCCTGGTCCCCGAGAGGACGAATATGAAGTGCGGAGTGAAAAAAGAGAGAGAGAGAGAGAGAGAGAGGGACTTGAGGGTTAAAGCTTTAGAGTGGAGCTGAAATAGTGCTTCAGTAATTCTGATGAAGATCATCAAAAGCTACGACATCAGGTAAAGTCTCATTATTGTCCGAAATTCATTTAGTGCTCTTTTCTTCAATATGGGTTTTGAGTGCTTGGAAATTGAAAAAAAGAAGAATGATGAAGGAAAAAAAAAAGAAAGGGAGGACGGAGCGCAGAAGGAAGCCTGTACGGCCTACTTGGCCTTGAGAGTATGATAATGGCTCTGTACCCAATTATCCTGACCCGAGTATGTCGAGACCGGCTCGGTAGAATTATATAAGTTGTAATTTGCAAATGGCATGCTGTGACCATGAACGACGAGAAAAAAAAAAACATCCCGGTTAATGTAATATGTCTGAATTTGGAGTGCTCTCTCTCTCTCTCTCTCTCTCGGAGGTAAGGTGCTCACCAAATATGTATAAGATGACAGCGTGAGCTTCGGTCCTACAGTTTCCCAAATAACAGGCTTTCATTCAGTGCTTTTTTTTTTTGTTTTTAACGTGATTCATCGTCTTTCCTTTTAGGCCATTTTTTTCCTCTCATTTCTTCACAGAACCCTCGTGGCCCGCTCGGGCTTTTAGCGGCCCTCGGCGAAGCATTAAGAGCCGAGAAGCAGGAGCCTACTTGAGCTCCATTTGCTAACTCTCACCTAACTTGCTCTCCATCGGCCTCGACCCTTCACCCTTCCGCTCGAACAATGCGCCGTCGTCTACGAGGACCCAGGAAGCCCATCTCCCCTCGGTTAAAAAAGCCTGAAGTGTCCTCCAGGCTGTGGTTTTAAAACATAAACCTACAGAATTAGACGTAATCGAGCACTAATTCTGGTCTGCACATTTCAAAGACTTTCTCATCATCATCATCATCATCATCATCATCATCCTGGTGCTGCTTGGACCTGTAATTGGACAAAAAAAGGTTTTAAAAGGTTGCTTTTTGCAAAGAAAAAAAATGGATTATCGTTTCTGAAAATCTACGCCATTAAGAGCTCGCGTTTGACATTTACGAAGAAACTTTTAAAACTTCTCCGTTCAGAAAAAGACTCAGAAAATGAGCATTACAACCGCTACGTCTTTGTTTTTTCCGTTTCTCAGAGTCAAGATTCACTTCACATGTCAGTTTCACACACATGGTTTTATTTTTCACGATTCATTTATTTTCACGTTTATTTTTTCACACATACTGTAAGTCGAGTGTTTTTCCCCACAACTGATTTTTTTCCATGTGATTAATTTTTATTTTTTTTTTCAAATGTTAATTTTTTTTACACAGTCATTGTGTTTTATCTGAAGTGATTTTTTCCCCCAGATGATTCTTAACTTTTCACATGGTGTTATAACACATGGTGTTATTTTGATTTTTTTTTTTTAAATCACATGATTCATTTACTATATCTGATTTACTAATCACACACTATATGTCGTGTTTTATTTTTTCACCTGCATTTTTTTTAAACATGATTTTTTTTCACATGAATCATTTACTTTCACATTTTAATTTTTTTTTCATATGTACAGGCCATCTATTTTTATTTTTCATTTCATTGTCATTGTCAAATGATTTATTTATTTTCAAACATTCAATTTTTTCCACACAAATGATTTTTTTCCACATGAATCATAACTTCTTAACCTTTCATCACTTCATTTATTTCCCTGTGATTTTTTTTTTTCACATAAATTTCGTGTGGATTTATTTTCCACATGATTTTTTTCTTCATTTATTTTCACATGTGATTTTTCAGGTTGTGTTTTTATTTTTGCACATGCCGTTTTTATTTATTTTTTTCATATATAGGCCATGTTTTTTTATTTGCAACATCTTTCTCATCTTGTTTAATGAATTTTCACACTTATTTCTTGGGCCATTTTGCGTCCACAGCATGTTTGAGGTTTACCTACACATTTACAATGAGGTTCAAGTCAGGTGACTGTGAGGGTCTTTCCCAAACCTTCAGCTTGCATTTCTTGAAGTAATTCATGATGGATTAATTCAAGTCAATTTCAATTCAATTCAATTTTATTTAGATAGCGCTCTTAACAATGAACATTGCCACAAAGCAGCTTTACAGAATAAATACATTCAAATTAAACACAATCAAAATAAATGGTAAATGTGTGAATTTATCCCCATTATGAGGTATGTTTTGGGATCGTTGTCCTGTCGTAGGAGCCGGTTTGTTTTACAGCCTCAGTTTCTTGTCACATTTGCTTCCAAAATTTGTTGATATCTCCTGCAATCCATTCTCCCATCTTTCAATGCAACATTTCCTGTTCCTCTGACTGCCACACAACCCCAAAGCCATGCTCCTTTTTCTCTCCAAGCATACCTTTGGCAATTAGATCCATTTTTACTTCATCAGTCCACTGCACTTGGTTCCAAAATGCCACTGGAGTATCTAGATATTGTTTTGCATGCTTCAGATGTTCACTTTTGTGATGAGGTCACAGGTAAGGTTTCCTTCTGATGACTCTTCCATGCAGATCATATTTTTATAAGGGTGCATCACCACTCCTGTGTCAGCTAAACCTTCCTGCAGGTCCTCAGTGTCATTTGGGGGTTTTGTGTTGCTTTTCTGGCCAGCGTAGGAACAGTTCTATCTGAGAGTGTTCTTGGTCTTCCAGGTCTTGCCTTGACTTCCACTGTTCCCCTTAACTAACATCTCTTAACGATTTTTCAGAAAGTGGAGATGTTCAAGCTGGAAGCGTTTTACAGCCTTCCTCTGCTTTGTATGAATCAATTAACTCCATTTTCAGATCCTCAGTCAGCTGCTTAGAGGAGCCCGTGGTTTAGAGTTAGCACAAGGTTTGAAGAATCGGAGAGTTTATTTCAATAGATAGATAGATAGATAGATAGATAGATTTCAGTGTAGTTACTAACAAAATATAATACATTTGTAAATGGCATACTAAATAATTAATACTTTTTTGCAGATGAGTCATTGATTGAGTCATTCAATGTTTCATTGTTTCACTGATTCACAGTGTACTCCAGTAAAAATAATAAAAAGCTGTGAAATTCTACACAATTTCTTAGACTGACAGACAGACAGACAGATAGATAGATAGATAGATAGTTTGGTAGAGAGATAGCTAGATAGACAGACAGACAGACAGACAGATAGATAGATAGATAGATAGATAGATAGATAGAGAGACAGACAAACAGATAGATAGATAGATAGATAGATAGATAGATAGTTTGGTAGAGAGATAGCTAGATAGACAGACAGACAGACAGATAGATAGATAGATAGATAGACAGATAGATATATTTTAGACAGACAGATAGACAAATAGATAGATAGATAGATAGATAGATAGACAGATCGATGTTACTCTGCCACGTGTGAATCCCTCATGAGGGGAGATTAGAGAGGAGATTTGAGACGAGGCCGAGAGGAGCCGCTCGGTGTGTAAATATATACTCACTACAGCCGCCTCTCAGAAAGCCGAACTGCGCTCTGATTGGTCAGCTGGAATACACGGCTGTGTTTTACTGGTTGTTGTGGATCAGCTGACAGGATGCTGTTGCCTAGTAACCTTGTTTCCTACCAACGCTGGTCCTTCAAGCCTTGCCAATAAATAGAGACTCAAATTGATAGCTTACAGCTTCGGTTGTGTGTGTGTGTTTTGTCTTTTTTTATTCTGCTAGAATCTGTCGTTCGGTGTCCAAGTGTGAATCAGACAGCGGGTTTCGTAGTGTATTTGCCCTGAAATGAAATGAAAATGATCAATATGTAATTATCTGTCATTTTAGCGTCAGCAGAGCTGCACCTCTCTCCCCGAGCGCTCCGGCCCTGACATCCGGGACGTGGAGCATTCACATGTTTGTTTTTTATTATTATCTCGTCAGGTCTCATGGACTCTGTGGCCCTGGAGCGCTCCTCACACACACACACACACACACACGCACACACACTCCAGATGCTTCACAACAAATATTTTTTCTTTCTCTCCATGTATCAGACGAAATTGTTATGCCCGTTTCCACGGAAACCTCTCAGGACCAAACAAAAGATGAAGGGGGAGAGAGGAGGTGTGCTGGAGGACGCTGAGCTGCCGTTCAGTGAAACAGTGTGTGTGTGTGTGTGTGTGTGTGTGTGTGTGCACATCTTTATATATATATAAATATATTTGGGTGTATGAGCACTCATGCTTTCGTGTGTGTTCATGTGTGCACGCATGCATAAATTAATCATGTGGAAAAAAGATATAAAGAAAAATTGGACAAAAGAAAAAGAAAGAAAGAAAGAAAGAAAGAGAGAAAGATGTGAAAAAAAATGATATTACATATTTGGTTTTGTGTTAGATTCATTCTCAGATTAGAGAATGAATGAATTAATGAATGGATGGATGGATGGATGGATGAGTGAATGAAAGAGTAAATGAATGAATGGATGGATGGATGGATGGATGGATGGAAGAGAGAATGAAAGAATAAATGAATGAATGGATGGATGAATGAATGGATGGGTGTGCATGTGTGTGTGTGTGAGAGAGAGAGTGTGTCCTTTCTTTCCTTCTCTTGCTGCTTTACTTTCTTTTTCTCATATTCATTTCTTTCTTTGTTCTTTATTTCTTTAATCTCTCCATTATTTTTCTCATGTCCCTTCCTCTTTTCTTTCTCTCTTTCTCCCTTTCTTTATTACTTTTGTGTGTATGTCTTTATTTCTTTCCTTTTCATGTTGCTTTATTTAATTTTTCCCATACTCAAGTCTTTCTTTCTTTCATTCTTTCTTTCTTGTGTGTGAGATTATGTATGCGTATACATGCATGTGTTGTGTGCGTGTGTGTGTGTGTGTGTGTGTGTGTGATGTGGAGGAGGAAAAGATTGCTGATGGTTAGAGAGAGAGAGAGAGAGAGAGAGAGAGAGAGAAAGAGAGCAGTATGTCATGGGAATACGTGTGAGTCGTTCCTCTTCCTCATGAAGTCTGAGTAAACGTCAGAAGCCGGAGGTCATGCGAAATCACGCAGCATCTCACGCTTTTATTCTGTTTTCTCTTCTCACAGCATCTCAGGACACACACACACACACACACACTCACACACACACACACACACACACATACACTCACACACACACTACAAACAACAAGCTCGCCTCTCTCAATGACTAAAGTTCAGTTTCTGCCATAAAAATATAAAAATATTATTTCCATTGGCATTAACATTCAGATGAACAAATCTACAGAACACGTGTAAATAAACACGTGTGTTTATTTATGTGATTATGTGACTAACACATGAACTCCATTAAACATGTGTGAACATTCACATCGTGTGAATAATGTGTGTAATGTTCACACTACATGTGAAAATAAATTAATGCTACATGTGGAAAAATATTTTTTTAAATACATAAAAGAAAGAATAAAAAAGTAACCAAGTTATGTAAAGTAATAAAGAATGGAAGCAAGGAAGAAATAAAGGAAGAAGGAAGGAAGGAAGGAAGGGAGAATGGAGAGATTAATTAAAGAAAGAAAAAGAATGGAAGGGCTTGAGAAAAAAGAATGGGAATATGTGAAAGAAGGAAAGAAAGAAACAAAGAAAGAAACAAAGGACAAGAGAAAAAGAAAAGAAAGAAAAAATTAGGAAAAGAAAGAAAGAAAGAGGATGTGAGAAAAAGAAATAAGTAAAAATGGAAAGATGAAAGAAATGAAAAATAAATCTTGGGTTCAAAAATAAAACAAAGAACATGAGAAAGAAAGAAAGAAAGAAAGAAAGAACGACAGGAAGAACGAAAGAGGGATGTTACTCACTTAATCATATGTAAATAAATACGTGGTCACGTGTGAAATGTATGCTGTGTGATGGTTATATACAGTCAGGTCCATAAGTATTTGGACAGTGACACAGTTTTGGTAACTGGATTTGAACTGAAGCAATAAAGATGTGATTGAAGTTTAGACTTTCAGCTTTAATTCAAGGGGTTTAACAAAAATATTGCATTAACTGTTTAGGAATTACAACCATTTGTTTACAGAGTCCCTCCATTTATATGTATATCATCATATAATCATAAATATTAGGATCATTTTTAATACTTGGAGGCAAATCCTTTGCAGTCAATGACTCCTGAAGGCTGGAGCCCATGGACGTCACCAGATGCTGAGTTTCCTCCCTTGAGATGTTTTGCTGAATATTTTTTACTGCAGCTGCCTTCAATTGCTGCTTGTTTGTGGGTCTTTCTGCCTTCATTTTTGTCTTCAGTAAGTGAAAAGCAGCTCAGTTGGGTTGAGGTCATCGGACATTTAAGAACATTTAATTTCTTTGCCTTAAGAAACTCTTGGGTTGTTTTCGCAGTATGTTTAGGGTCATTATCCATCTGTACTGTGAAGTTCATCCTATCAGTTTTGCAGACTGAAATTTGACTGAATCTGAGCAGAAAGGACAGCTCTATACACTTCAGACTTCATCCTGCTACTTCTATCAGCAGTCACATCATCAGTAAACACCAGTGACCCAGTTCCATTGGCAGCTATACATGCCCACACCATAACACTGCCTCCACCATGTTTGACGGATGATGTGGTATACTTTGGATGCTTTGGATCATGAGCCCTTCCTTTCCTTCTCCATACTCTTCTCTTCCCATCATTCTAGTACAAGTTCATCTTGCATCAGAACTGGTCAGACTTTTTTTAGAGGTTTTTTAGCAAAGTCTAATCTGGTCTTTCTGTTCTTGAGTGTTACCAGAGGTCTGCATCTTGTGGTAAACTGTCTGTATTTACATTCATGAAGGTGGCTCTTGATTGTAGACTTTGACAGTGATATGCCTACCTCCTCCAGAGTGTTCTTGACTTGGATAGATGTTGTGAAGGGGTTTTTCTTCTTTTCTTCTTTCTTCAAGGAAAGAATTCCACAATCCTCTACTTTAGTTGTCTTTCGTGGTTTTCCAGGCCTTTTGGTGTTGCTGAGCTCGCCAGTGCATTCCTTCTTTTTAAGAATCTACCAAATTGTTGATTTGGCCCTCCTACAGTTTCTGCTCTCTCTCTGATGGGTCTGTTTTGTTTTTTCAGCCTAATGATGGCCTCCTTCTCTTGCATCGACATCTCTTTGGACCACATAGTGAGAGTTCCCATGAATGGCTACCAAATGCAATTTCAATGCATGGAATCAACTCCAGACCTTTTATCCCCTTAATTTATCATGAAATAATGAGGAAACAGGACACACCTGGCCATGCAACTGATTATCAGCCAATTGTCCAGTTACTTTTGAGCCTGTAAAAATGGAGGGACTCTGTAAAATAAATGGCTGTTAATCCTAAACAGTTAATGCAATATTTTTTGTTAAACCCCTTGAATTAAAGCTGAATGTCTACACTTCAATCCCATCTTGATTGCTTCAGTTCAAAACCATTGTAGTGGAGTACAGAGGCACAGTTACCAAAATTGTGTCACTGTCCAAATACTTATGGACCTGACTGTAAGTGTTCAGTAGAAGAAAGAAAGAAAAGAAGTGGGATATAAGACTATAAATAGGGAATTTGAGAAAGAAAGAAAGAAAGAAAGAAAGAACAGAAAGCCAGAAGCAGTGTTTATGTAATGATTCGATGTTGCTGATCATTTTTGATTAAAGCGCTGCAGCTCTCCTCCACTCGTTTAAAGGGCTGAGTGTGACCTTTGACCCCGAGCGTCAGAGGGAGTGCTGTAAATAACACTGAACCATCAGCGTGTAACTCCTCGCCGCTTGCTCATTGTGTTCGCTCGGTTCTCCGCAGCCTGATTGCTCTGCGATTGGCGTTTTTCTCTCTGGCGGTGTTTGAAATCTGAAGCATGTTGAGGGCCACTCAGAGAGGGACAAAGCCAGATGTTGTTTTTCTGAAGGCCCGGGGGTCAGTGCAGATGGAGGAGAAGTTTGGGAAAAGAAATCATTTCAGCAGTTAATATAAAAAAAAGCACTTGTATAAAAGGGACGCAGAGAGAGGGTCAGGAGCGAGGGGTCAGGAGCGAGGGGTCAGGAGTGAGGGGCAGGAGCGAGGGGAAGGAGTGAGGGACAGGAGCGAGGGAGCGATTAGCCTCTTTACCCCCACACTGGACGTTAAAGCACCACAGAGCATGGAGCGAGACTCAAAGCTGCAATTTTGGCCACTCTGAGGACGGAGGGATGGAGGAAGAGCGATGGAGGAAGAGTGATGGAGGAAGAGCGATGGCCACTTTTCTGTCATTACCACTGCGCGGAGTCGAGCAGCACGACATCATCAGTGACAGGAGTCGAGTTCTCTGCCTGAGAACCCACACCACATTTCACTGCTCGAGTACACACTTCCTGACCTGCTGCTTTTAGTGTGGGGGAAAATACAACACCTTCTCCCTGTGTTTACAGCACACACACACACACACACACACACACACACACACACACAAACAGCGTCCAGTGCAGAACAGTGTAGGAAAGAAAGAAAGTCATAATTCTGAGATACTAAGCCATTGTTATTGAATACTTCATCATTTTAAGTTACAGAGCCATAATTATAAGATAACAATGAAATTTTGAGATACTATAAATCATAATTATGAGATAAATTGATTTTGAGATACTATAAATCATAATTATGAGATAACAACTCAATTTCAAGATACTAAAATCATAATTATTAGTTATTAGTAATTAGTAATTTTCATATTAGTCTATTTTGAGATACTATAAAATATAATTGAGGTAACAACTCAATTGATATAAATCATAATTATGAGATAACAAAATTTTTTTGAGATACTATAAATCATAATAATTTCTCTCAAATTATCTCAAAATCAACTTCTCATAATTATGATTTATAGTATCTCAAAAATAATTCAATTTCGAGATACTATAAATCAGAATTATGAGATAACAACTCAATTTCGAGATACTATAAATCATCATTTTGAGATAAGTTGATTTTGAGATACTATAAATCATAATTATGAGACAAGTTGATTTTGAGATACTATAAACCATAATTATGAGTCATTTTGAGATACTGTTGTTATTGCTAGAAGACATACTTGTACACAGGCAGGCCTATTCTTCTGATTTTGATTTCTTAGACAGCATGGTTCTATAATTCAATTAAGAAACTATAAGTCATAATTATGAAATAACATTTCAATTTTGAGATATTATAAGATGACTCAATTTCAAGATACTATAAATCATAATTATGAGGTAACAAGTAGATTTTGAGATACAATAAATTATAACTATGAGGTAACAACTCAATTGAGATATTATAAATCATAATGTAATTAGGAGATAACAACTCAATTTTGAGATACTAAAAATCAATTATGAGGTAACAAGTCAATTTTGAAATACTATAAAATATAATTATGAGGTAACAACTCAACTGAGATATTATAAATCATTATTATGAGATAACAACTCAATTTTGAGATACTAAAAATCATAATTATGGGATAAGTCAATTTTGAGACACTATTAATCATAATTATGAGAAGTCGATTTTGAAATACTGTTGGTATTAGCCAGGCCTTCTCTTCTGTGTGTTTACAGCACACACACACACACACACACACACATAAACACAAACAGCGTCCAATGCTGAACAGTGTAAGAAAGAAAGAAAGTAATAATTCCGAGATACTAAGCCATTATTATGGGATTTTTCATAATTTTAAGATACTGAGCCATAATTATAAGATAATAAATCATATTTATGAGATAACAATGAAATTTCCAGATAGTATAAATCATAATTATGAGATAAGCCAATTTTGAGATACTATAAATCATAATTATGAGATAAGTTGATTTTGAGATACTATAAATCATAATTATGAGGTAACCAGTCATTTTGAGATACTGTTGTTATTGCTGGAAGGCATGCTTGTACACAGACAGGCCTAATCTTCTGATTTTGATTTCTTAGAAAGCATGTTTCTAACATAAGACAGTATCTCATAATTATTACTTAGAATTTTATAATTATAACTTAGTATCTTATAATTCTGACTTAATATCTCATAATTATGGCTCAGTATCTTAAAATTATGGAGTATCTCAAAATTATGACTTACTATCTCATAACTACGACTTAATATATCATAATTAAAACTAATTTCTTTCATCTCTGAATGCTTCCTTTCTTCCTTTCTTTCTTTCTTTCTTTCTTTCTTGCACCCCACACAATGTTGTTTTATCGTAATTATGACATTTTCTTTCATAAGAATGACTTTGTATCCAGGATGTTTTTTTTTTTTATTTGGTGACCCTTCCATAGAAATGTGACCCTTACAGAGAGTTCTGTCTTTTATAACGTCTAATAATGCCATCATGAACAATGTATATACTTGCACACAAACACACACACACACACACACTTCAGTACCTGTATAGACTGAGACAGAAGTGTGTAGCTTTGTGTCTCGCTTTGCAAGAAAAAAAGAGGAAAGTGAAAAGTGAAAATTGTTTGGGTTTAAACACAGCTGCCGGCTCAGAGCATATTGTGTGTGTGTGTGTGTGTGTGTATGTGTGTGTCCTCTGCTTTATTGTCCTGCTGTATGCGTGTTAGCGCCCAGCTGTGGGCCTCATTAACTGATTAGCGAGTTTACCTGTGGAAAAGGGCGCAGGGTTTCCCTCCCGCTCTGCAGGGGCGGCTGGCAGATGCTGACCGCCATGAATTACTCACAGGGCGATTAGATAAACACGGAATCTCTCTCTGAGCAGGTGGAACGAACATACACACTCACACTCACACACACACACACACACACACACGGCCATCTGCCAGCCTGACCTTTGAACTACGTGTGTAATCTGACTCTTATCAGTGTGCTGTGAGCTGTGGGGCAGATTAGGGCTCAACACACACACACACACACACACACACACATATCCTGCTGATGAATAAAGTAAATACACCTGATCCTTCGCCAAAAGCACCTGTGAGTGCGCCCGAAAATCAGTACCGCGTCTCTCATTCTGTTCTGTGTGTTCTGTATTCACGATTCTGATTGGTCAGAAGGTGTTGATTAATTTTCTAGAACAGCAGCTCTGACAGTAGCGCAGGTTTATATTAATGCACTCGTTATCTTTAATACGTTATCGTTTCTATAGTAACAGCTCATTCACAGGGACTTGGACAGCTCCACTGATAATAAACCGATTAAAAAATTGTTGCTATGGTTTTTGATGAGTTTTCTGTAAGGAGATGTTTATGTAACATTTATGGAAGGAGTCTCCAGTGTCAGCGCTTTGTAACAGTCAGAGGTAAAGCTGTAACTTTAAGTTTTCTGAGATCTAGAGACGATTCTAAGCCTTTGTTCTGTAATTGTTCTTCTGGTTTGTATTGTGTACTTGACAGTATAACTGCGCTGGATAGCGTGTGAGCATTTTACTGAGATTTGATTGGCTAAATGTTTTTGTTGTTTCTTTGAGAATCCCGTGTGTCAGATGGTATTAAATACTTATAAAATGAAATGTAAATACGTACACAAGCACTGACTGTACATCATGGCTCGAGATTATGAGAATCCGAAGACACTTTTGTTTTCCCGTCGGCGTTTTTATCCCCGAGCGGATCGTAAACCACAGCAGTTTCAGCTACGCATGTAGTTCAACGATTAGCTGCTAATTAGCGTGTAACATGATTTGGGTGTTGAATTGACTGTAATGAATTGATTGCTGTGTCCATAATAAAGACCCTTTTAATTTGCAGTACTGCAGGTGAGGTGTGTGTGTGTGTGTGTGTGTGCGTGTGTGTGTGTGTGTGTGTGGTGTGTGGGGTGTGTGCATAAACGCAGATTAATAATCATTAAGATGGCCATGTTTCATTTACAGACTCAACACACACTCGCTTTCTGTCTTTAACACACCAGTGATGATCCTGTGAGCCGGTTATACTTCTCAATTTATTATTATTTTTAGATTTTTTAGAGCATACGTACAAAACAGGAAACACACACACAGACACACACACACACACACTGAAAATCCCTCCTGCTTTGAAAAGTAGAGAAGTAAAACTGTCAGGTTGCAGAATACACACTCTTTTCTCTAAAAAACACAACAAGCTGCTGAAAATACAACAATCATGCAAATGCACAAACGTGTATAACACACACACACACACACACACAAAAGCTGCACAGCATGATAAAAGAAAGAAAGAAAAAAGAAAAAGTACAAAACAAAAACAGTGATAAGAAAAAGAAAATATGGAAAAAAGTAAATACAAAACACAAAGACACACAAAAAGAAGGAAAGAATGAATGAAAGAAATATAGAAACCAGAGAGGAATATCAAATAGAGAAAGAAATAAGAGAAAGTAAACACAAGAAAGAAAGAAAGAAAGAAAGAAAGAAAGAAAGAAAGAATAATATAGTGATAAGAAAAAAGACAAAAGAAAAAGCAAGAAACACAAAAACAGTGATAAGAAAAAGGAAAATACAAAAAAAGTAAATACAAGACAGAAAGAAAGTCAGAAAGAAAGAAAGAATGAAAGATAAAAACCAAAAGAAATACAAAAAGTAAACACAAGAAATAAAGAAAGAAAGAAAGAAAGAAATTGCACTGGATAGCAGTCTGTTTTTCATCCGTTTGATCCATATTCGTTTTGAAATAAAAAATGGAAAATGATTTTTTATTTTTGAATTTACTCGTTTATTGATTTTCCAAAAAAACAGTATGTTATTCTACTTTAGCAGACGAGCTACACTCTGAATATGATGTTTTAGAATTTATACTGAGTTTTAGGCGTGTTTATTTTTGAAAGCTCGGAGAAAGAATGAGTGAACGACAATCTGATAGAAATCGAATCGAATCGTAATATATATATATATATATATATATATATATATATATATATATATATATATATAAATACATATATATTCCCATCAGTGATGGATTGGCGTCCCAGTTCTCCGGCCTCACTCTCGGCATTCCCAGGATTGGCTCAGAAATCCAACCGTGACCCTGACTGGGAATGATATCGTGACGTAACAAATTTAACTCATTTATGGACACTGACGTTTCTAGCAGGTTCGTTCCACTCTTTCGTTCTTTCCCTCTCAGGTTGTGGTGTTAGTAAAATCTGCGGACGCTCGTGGTCGAACGTTTCTCCGAATTATCAGTGTAGGTGACTTAGTAGATTAGTAGTCATTTTATCTACGACCATATATGGTCATCTGTACACGGCTCCAACAATGTCGTCTTTCCGAAGTCTTTTAGCTAATTTTCCCCACCTTGGACACTTTGGATGACTGGTGTCTTTGGGAGACGAGTTTTTGTGCCTTTTTCAGATTCTTTTATAATTTTTGTCCATTTCATATTTTACTGTGAAGAAAGGAATTCACGATTCGGATGCTTCTTAAATATTAAACAATCCTTGTTTGTTTTGCAGAAATAAAATGGAAAGAAGAAGAAGAAGGAAAAAAAAGTGTTATTTTTGTTTTCCTTTTTTTTATTCAAAATGGATACAGATTGAAAGGGAGATACACAAATTGATAGCATGTGAGCAATCATTTGAAAAATGATTATTCAGACAGATGTGTGTCCTTTAGAAATATTTCACACCTTGTGGCATTTTTGCATCAAAATTTCCCAAATCTATCTATCTATCTATCTATCTATCTGTCTGTCTGTCTGTCTGTCTGTCTGTCTAACACAAATGATGATCCTGTGCACCGTTCTTTTCTTCACTTTATTTATTTTTTTTAAATAGCACTGAGTGGTGTGTAGTACACACACACACAAACACACACACACACACACACACACAGACCCTCTGCTGTCGCTAAACACTCTGAAAATCCCTCCTGCATTGAAAAGTGGAGAAGTAAAACTGTCACATTGCACAAAACACACTCTTTATTGTACAATGTCACAAAAAAAAAACTAAATACATCGCAATACAACAATCATGCAAATGCACAAATGTGTACAACACACAAACACACACAACACACAAAAGCAGCACAAGGTGTGAAAGCAGGATTCTGCACAATACTGCTGCTACACAATGGGGAAGTAAATAGTACACTCAGCTCGGAAAATATCTCCCTCCTGGCTTCTTCTTTTTTTTTCTTTTTTTTGGAGCAAATTATGGAAATGTAAAATGGCAGCTTGTGCGTCCCTGCAGCCGCCATCATCCCCTAAGTGGATAACATTAACGCAAAAGCAAAATCTAACGTCATTTTCCAATTTCTTTGTTGAACATAGACGGCAATTTAATCGCACTTATTATTGCTCGGGAGGAGACGCTGGCATTTAAATCGGCTCCGTCCTGCGCCGCTCCTACAAAGGTTTCGGCCCAAATGCGACTGTGTGTGTTAAATTAAAGAAAAAGAAAGTGTCGCGTTTTCCCACAGCTCCCAAAATGTCACTGATGACACACCGGAGTGCTGCGAGTGTATCGTTTAATCCCCTCACACAAGTACGCAAAAAAAAACCAATAAAAAAAACAGGACACGTCCTGGAGCATGTTTGCATCCAAGACTGGGACGATACAATCAATTCATCATCCGATATCCATTATATCACAATATTCAGTAATGTACAGAACTCCCACCCTGATAACACCGGATTCTGATTGGTCAGAAGGTGTTGATTAATGTTCTGTTACAGCAGCTCTGACAGTAGCGCAGGTTTACATTAATACCTTATCGTTTCTATAGCAACAGCTCATTCACAGGGACTTTTACTGCGGACGCTCCGTAATCCTCAAATCCATAAATGGATTAAAAAAGCGTGTGTAATCACTGATATGTAGAAAGAAAGAAAGAAAGAAAGAAAATGTAAAAGAAAGAAAGAAGGAAGGAAGAAACCTGAAAATATGCTAAATTAAATAAAAAGAAAAAGAAAGAATGGAAGGAAGAAAAACAGTTATGCAAAATAAGAAAGAAAGAAAGAATCTGAAAATATGCCAAACTAAATAAAAGAAAGAAAGAAACTATCTAACTGACAACCAAACCGAAAGAAATAGAAAGAAGGAGAGAAAAAGAGAATGAAAGAGAAAAGCAGAAAGAAAGAAAGAAAGAAAGAAACTGAAAATATGCAAAATTAAATAAAAAGAAAAAGAAAGAAGGGAAGGAAGAAGAACAGTTATGCAAAATAAGAAAGAAAGAAAGAAAGAAAGAAAGAAAGAAAGAAAGAAAGAAAATATGCCAAACTAAATAAATGAAAGAAAGAAACTATCTAACTGACAACGAAACCAAAAGAAATAGAAAGAAAGAGAGAAAAAGCAAATGAAAGAGAAAAACAATGTGAGAAAGGAAGCAAGAAAGAAAGAAAGAAGGAAACCATAAACCATGTAAACAGCTTAAAAATGTGTGTAATTGTTTTCTGTAAGGAGAAATGTGTTTATTTAATATTTATGGAAGGAGTCTCCAGTGTCAGCGCTTCGTAACAGTCAGAGGTAAAGTGTTTAAGTTCAGTTTTCCGTTTGCGCTTCTTTGCGGTTGCTCGGTAACACGACACACTGCGTGGTTTTATTTTTTCTTATGAACTTGGAGTGAGAGAATAAAGAGAGGCTGCTGAGGGAAGGAAGTGATGTAATCGCGGATGTCGGTCACAGCTCAGAGGCGAGTGACGTCACTCTGGACACTGCTGAACTGATGAACACACACTCGAGGCTCCAGCTGGGAGGGGTTTTTTTTTTCCAGCTTTTTTATAAAGACTCCCAGCATGCACCAGGGCTGCCTTTACAGCACGCCATATCCCACAATGCAACACGGCCATCTAATTATTTCAGTTATCTTTTATTCAGTTTTGTAGTATCCAGCGTTCACATTATAATTGCTGAGAACATGCTGAAGGTGGAGAGAGAGAGAGAGAGAGATTAAAGAACGAGTGCAATTCAACAGACATTTTCAGAGTCCAGAACAATTAGAGTACAATTATTTAACATTATGATTATGAAGGTTATGATTCTTAAACAAACGCTTTTCTAAGTTTTGATATATATATATTTTTCATTTTGCTAGGAAAAATATTTTTCATAGGGAAGGGAGAAAAAAACATTATCATTAAAAATTGTTTATTAAATTCATCTGTAGACAAAAAATGATAATATTTCTTTTTTGTTTTCTTTTACTTTTATGAATGAATTTATTTAATATTATTTTATTACAATTATATTGAATTATTATGAATTTAATTTAATTAGTAATTTATTTATTATTATTTTATATTATTGTTATTTATTAGTGCGTAAATAAAACTATTTCTGGAATTGATTGAGAGGTATTTTTCTTAATTGTTATTAAAAGCTATCACTAGATAGATAGATAGATAGATAGATAGAAAGACAGACACATAGACACATAGACACATAGATAGATAGATAGATAGATAGATAGATAGATACATAGATAGATACATAGACACATAGACACACAGATAGATAGATAGATAGACAGACAGACAGACAGACAGACAGATAGATAGATAGATAGATAGACAGACAGACAGACAGACAGATAGAGGAGGGTTTTGCCATTCAAATGAGTTACTTAAGTCAACAGCCAGCTGTCATAAAAATGCCTCCAATTAGCACGTGGAGTGTGTGTGTGTGTGTGTGTGTGTATGAGTGTGCGTGTGTGTGTGTGTGTGTGTGTGTACTCCGTGTGGGCGGATACTTTGCATTGCAAACACTTCCTGCGCTGCATATTTGTAAACCTGTTTATCGTTGGCCGCTGATGAAATCTGACATCTATTTACAGCGCTGAAAAACAGCGTTTCGATTTACTGAAGAAGTTCACGATGAGGCCTGAGACGTCCTGTGATCTCCGTCCTCGTGTTTTCATTAAAACACTCAGAGCGCGTGAAGAAACATGGCTGCCACCGCTAATACACCAGCGTGTAGCTAGCTAGCTGGCTAGCTTTCATAAGATAAGGAAATAAGAGGCATGTTTAGATGTCTGATCAGGGCTACCACCACTGTGTAGACACACACACACGAATCCAAAAACCACCAGCGTGAAGTTAGCAGATGATGCTGTGGTGTTAGGCGAGCTCAACAAGAATGATGAGAACGCTTATGTGGATGAAGACTGTCCCAGCCGTGCCCGCTCCTAAACATCAACAAGACTAAGGAACTGGATGTGGACGTTCAGAAGGGAGCAGTGAAGGACATACACAGCTCTCATGATCAACGGGACACTTGGTGGACAGAGTGAGAAGCTCCAGGTACATGGACTCTTCACACTTCGACCATAATACGTAAGGTGAGACAGCATCTTTACCATCTACACCAGCTGAGAAAGTTCAACATCTCCTCAGCTATCCAGAAGTCCTTCTACTCCTCCATGACAGAGAGCATCCTCACTGGGAACATCACCGCACTGCTGAGGACCACAAAGCCCTGCAGAGGGTCACCAGGTCCCTGCAGAACATCTACCTGGAGGACATCTACACCAGGTCCCTGGAGGACATCTACACCAGGTCCCTGCAGAACATCTACACCAGGTCCCTGCAGGACATCTACACCAGGTCCCTGCAGAACATCTACACCAGGTCCCTGCAGAACATCTACACCAGGTCCCTGCAGGATATCTACACCAGGTCCCTGCAGGACAGCTACACCAGGTCCCTGCAGAACATCTACACCAGGTCCCTGCAGGACATCTACACCAGGTCTCTGCAGAACATCTACACCAGATCCCAGCAGGACCAGAGCAGGAAAGATCTCAGAGGATCCCACACACATCCCATACACCACAACTACAGACAGTCCTGATGGCTGAGGTCTGGAAAGCGCCTCCACAACCACATGGCCAGGACCGAGGAGCTAAGGAGGAGCTTCAGAGCTTCCCCAAGCCATCAGAACCATGAACTCATGACCACCAACTCCCTCTAGCTCCTCTGCACGTCATTAACACACACACACACACACAGCATGTATATACATACAGATACAGATACATTTAAAAAAAAAAATCTAGTAGCTTATCTCCATTATGTAATTTTTTACAGTTTACATTTTTACAGCTTGTTTACGTTAGCTAGCTAATGGTTAGCTAACATAACATAAAGAAAGAAGTGGCCTGTCTTTGTCTGTTTCGTAATTTACTTTAAAGCATCGTGATGCTATTTGAGAAAAGACTAGCATACATTCATTTCACAGATCGTGTATGCTAACTAGCTAACGGTTATTGACAAAACGGTGCTAAAATTATATATACTTCCTGTGTATACCGAGTAATTACAGCTTGTTTTATGGTTTGTTTATGTTAGCAAGCTGATTGTATTAAAATAATAAGAATCCAGTCAACTCTCTTTGTTTAGAAATGTAATTTATTGATCGCTAATTCACCGGCTTACAGCTAGCTAGCTAGCTGAACAATAGAATAATCTGTATCTGTTTAGAAATGTAGCTTATTTGATTAACTAGCCACTATTTAGTGCGTCCTATTACACATCGCTAATATACCATCTTATAGCTAGCTAGATGAAAAGCAGAAATAACCTGTTTGTTTAGAAATGTAGTTTGCTTACCTTTAACTAGCCACTGCTAGTGCATCCTAATACACATCGCTAACACACTATCTAGCTAGCTAGCAGAAAAGAAGACATAACCCGTGTTTGTTTAATAATGTAGTTTATTTGATTAACTAGCCACTGCTAGTGCGTCCTAATACACATCGCTAACACACTATCTAGCTAGCTAGCAGAAAAGAAGACATAACCCGTATTTGTTTAATAATGTAGTTTATTTGATTAACTAGCCACTGCTAGTGCGTCCTAATACACATCGCTAACACACTGTCTAGCTAGCTGAAAAGAAGACATCACCTGTTTTTGTTTAGAAATATAATATTTTTTATTAACTAGCTAGTGCTAGTGCAACCTAATACACATTGCTAATGCTCCATCTTATAGCTAGTTCGCTGAAAAGCAGAAATAAATGTAATTTATTTGATTAACTAGCCTAGCTGCTGCGCACATGCTGCGTTACTGACAAACCATATGAAGGTTTTAGTCTTTTACAAGAGTGAAATAACACGTCTGCTGCTGCATTCTTTTAAACTCAGATTAAACTTTAGTTCAGGATTCATTTTAATCTTGCGTGGGTTCATTTATTTGTTAAATAGCAGCACAATCATGTGTTAGATGGATGGAGGAAAATGGACCAGTTCCTCAAAGTTCCTCTGGTTTTCAACTCAGAACAGGACTTAGCTTATGATTGTGAATAATTCACAGAAACAGGAAGTACGTAGACGCAGGGTAAAACCATTTCCGCTAAGCTTTACCGCTGATTGTTTACCACAAAAACATCAGCGTAAACCTTCACAGCAGCAAAGGTTTCCACGCTAAATAAAGGAAGAATTCATTCACACCTTCTGAGTAACGTTAGCCGAAGTTAGCATCGATGATGACTCGCTAACTGATTGTTTCATATTTACCACATTTCATTTCGATTAATCTCTTTACATAATGATAAAATTGTGGCGCGGTGAAAGAGTTAGCAAAACATTTATCACCTAAAAGCCGGAAGTTTTAATCAGAAATTATGATTTTAATAAGAAGTGACGGTTTTAATCACGCTTTTGTTAAACCATGTTTAAAATGATTTGCTCAAATGTGTTAAATCACATTTAATAAAAATTAATCAACAAATTAACGACTTGTTGATTGTTTAGCTATGAATATAATAATTACTATTTGTCAAATTCTTGTTTGTGGTGCAACCCCACTATTTAATTAATTAAAATGTTTTTAATTGAAAACTCTTAAAATATCACAGTTTGGGTTAAGAAGCCTGTCGTAACCATGGCAACGCAGCACCCCGAATCCCGCGCGGCTTTTATTTTGAAGGATTTTTTTTCTCTCCCAAACCCCCCCTCTCCCCACAAAACCCGCCCCCCGCCCCCCTCCTTTTCCCCAGCCCTTTGTCGGCGCGGTGACGTCACGGCGATGCTGCGCTCTGATTGGCCGCCCGTGGGGACGCAGCGGCGCTTTAAAGGGGCCGCAGGCAGCGGAGGCGCAAAGACGGAGCTCAAGCATCTCCACCTCATCCAAACCCTCTCCACCTCTCTCCATCCCTCCATCCCTCCATCTCCGGGCGCTCCAGCAGACGTAAGACGTTTTCTAAAATCCTCTTTCTTTATAGAAACATTAATGAATGTTCTTTTCTTTGTGCTTCTGTGCTGCATGTTGACAGATAAATGCTTAAGAATAAGAGAAGAGGGTGTAGGCTTTTTTTCTCCTTATAATGGTGTCATTATTATTGTTATTATTATCATTATTATCATTAGTATTTTTTTTAAAACTTGTTTTCTAAACGCTTAATCAATCTGATGGTATTGTTCTCTTCATCTCAGACAGCATGTGTATTTTTATTATTATTATTATTATTATTTATTTATAAGATTTATAGGATAAATGAAATAATAAGAATCTGGATCAACAGTTAACCTTCTGATGTATTTAAAAAAGGAGAGAAAGAAAGAGAGAGAGAGAGAGAGAGAGAGAGAGAGAGAGAGAGAGAGAATGTGGTCAGGACATGGATTTGGAAATAGAGAGCATTATATATTTTTTTTTACAAATTGTTTTTAATATTCTGAGGTGTGTGTGTGTGTGTGTGTGTGAGAGAGAGAGAGAGAGGACTCAACCCAAACTTACTGACAGAGCGATGTGAGGAATATCAACAGGTACACAGCAAAGAGACGAGAGACGAGTGTTAGATAAACACCTCCAGAGAAATATAAATCTATACCATGAGAACGAATTCTTAACTTCTTTACGTGATTATATTTTACATTTATAAACCCTGAGGCTTTATAATTATACGAGTAAAAAAAATGCATGGAGATGGAGTAATTAAATACAAATGATTGAATGAATGAATGAATGAATGGTGTGAGACTTAAATTCTTCACACTCTTACAAGTCTTTACATTTCCAAGCCCTGAGGCTTATTATAAAAAATTGTGCATTAATGTGAAGGTAAATGTAAGTGAGTGAAAAAATGAATGAATGAATGAATGAGCAGGTCTTAATTCTGAAATGATTTACATTCTTACATTTCTTTACATTTCCTAACCCTTAGACATGTATTTAATACAGTTATATAAAATGCACGCTTACCATCTAGTTAAATACAAATAATTAAGGATTAATTAAAGATATTAATTAAGGATTAATTAAGGATAAATTTAGGGTTAATTCGAAACTATACATCTGAATTCTTACCTTCTTTAGGCTACATTCTTCCATTTTACATTTCTAAACCCTGAGGATTTTATGTGTGTGTGTCTGTGTGTGTGTGTGTGTGTGTGTGTGTGTATTTATGCATGGTAAGTGTGTAGTTAAATACAAATAACTAATTGAATTAATTAATTAATAAATACTGTGAAAATGAGCTCAAGACTCTAGGACTTAAATCTTAACCTTTATTAAAAAAAAATTATAAAGGCTTTTTTCATACACAGAAATCTATAACTCTATTTCAATCTAAAAAACGAATGAATAAATGAATGAATTAAACCGAAGATCTTAATTTTAAAAGCTTTTTAAATTATTACGTCGTTACATTTGGTATTAAATTCTGCATTTCCTCGTCCTTGTCTTTTGTACCTTTAATCTCTTCAGACCTGATTTTTTTTTTCCCTAAAGTTTCTGAAGTTTTTTCTCTTCACTTAAATCCTTGACGAATGACGGATGTAAATAAGAAAGCTGTATTTAATTTTCTTCCTGTTTTGTAGTATTCATATTTTCTGGCATGTTCTGTGAACCAATCAGCAACTCGTCTCTTCATTTACGCATTTCGGTGAAGCTTAATCTGTGAATCATGTGACGTGCGGCGTGAAGGACGCGGGGTGTGAAGAGGTTACGGGACACGTAACTGGATTGTGATTCATTTTTGCATCGTTAAAGCTTTAAAGGTGCTTGAGACGCATCAGTCGAGCTAAAAGAAACATTAGAATACTAAATAATATTAAAATAAAAAGCTAACATTAGGTTAGAAGAACACGAAACAAAAATGGCGACCAGTTCAAACGTAGAAAATGGAGATTGTAGCTCTAAAAAAAAAAAAAAAAGAAAAGTTTTAAGTGTATTACAGTAAAAAAAAAAAAGAAATTGTGAATTAGTTGAAACTCCACAGTTTTGGCCTGCACACTAATTCTTCACTCGATCTGTGTATCGAACATAACCGATGTGTGTCTTCTCGTGTCCTCGTGTCTGCTTTATTTCTTTTCCAGACGTAGTATAGATTAGAGTTGACGCGCCCCTCCAAGACCCATAATTCCCCAGCTGTGTGTTGACCCAAATGACTACAATTAAGGCTGAAGAGCTCTCTATTATAGTTATCCTCGGTTAAATCCAATAGCGAAGCGCCGCTCTGCACCCCGATGTCTTTTCTGTCGCCATAATCGTGTAGAGAGAGAGAGAGAGAGAGAGAGAGAGCGAGAGAGAGAGAGAGAGAGAGAGAGAAAGAGGGCTTTCTGATGGCCTTCCCTCAGGCTTTAACTCCCATATATTCCACTGTGTAATGAAATTGCCTGAGCCAAACCCCAGCACCCTCCCTCAGGGTCGAGCTCAGGGTGTGTGTGTGTGTGTGTGTGTGTGTGTGTGATTATTTCAGTCCCTCTGGACATTTTTTTAATTTTTTTTTTTTTAAATCAACACTATAAGGGCTAATTTACATTCTTACAGCTCTCCATGGTTGACTTGATTTGATTAATTCTTTTTCCCCACAGTATTAATAATATTTTTTTTTCTGTTTCTGTTTTTTTCAATCATTGGTCAATAATCGTTATTCATTTTCACCTAACAATTTATTTTTAAATTAGCGGAATTGTTTAGCTTGTTCACTTGTTCACATACTTCCAATTTACAATATCTTTCCAATTATCTGTTTATTTTTGTGTAAATATTAATATATTATCTAAGACAAAATCATTTCTAAACCACCAAATAATAATAAGTTTAGGAAATGTTGCCTAATATCACTTTTACTACTTAAAATATGAGAAATGTTCATGTTTTATTCTATACGTTTTTAGTAGTAGTCAGAGACACTTTATAAAAAGAATTTCTTACACATTAAAAAACAAAATTTGTACTAAAGAGCTAAAGAGTTTTAGGTCTTGAGGTATAAACGGGTGTCGCAGTTGAATTTGAACGATGATTTGTTTGTTTATTTGTTTGTTTCTCGTGACCTTGGAAAAGGAAAAACCCACCCATACAGCAGGTCCTTTTCTCACAGAGGAGCTGTGATCCTTTAGAGAGAGCGAATCAGGGTTTTAAAAATATATTATTATTATTTTTAATGATGTTTTTTCTGACGCCACTTCAGCAACCCGTATATCACTGACAAAACAAAACGTGTGTCTCCTGAGGGTCCTATCTTCAAATTTCAGCACAGAACATCAGAAAAACCCGCATGAAAATGTTATAAAGTGTTGTAACGACTTGCGTGAGCAAAATCTGCCCAAAAAATGACAGAAGAGGATTTAGCAAGTGTTGCGAAAGTGCTAACGAGAGGTTTCCTCATTTGCATAATTTATGAAGCTGATCTGTTAGAGCTAGCATTAACAGCTGTTGCTTCACGCTGGCATGAATTAGCCTCGAGGTGTGTGTGTGTTGGCTTTTTCCTCGGGTTTTTTGTTTTTGTTTCCAGCACTTTGGACAGCAGTTACGGTCCTCGCAGAGAGGAAATGCTAAATATTAATACACACCAAGATGTTTTGTTTTTTTTGGGAAGGAAAAAGCTGCAGTAAATATTAGCATCCTGTGTTTATAGAAGTGATATGGATCTCTGTAGATATGCGAATCATAATTGAGAATTTTTTTACTCTTTCCATCCTGTTTTGAGCTTATTGAGCTCTGTAAGGAGTGTTTATATATATTTCTTATTATTAATATTCATATCTATAATATTATAATTATTGTCACATATGGTTAAAAATGTGTCCTTAGAGAAATTTACCTACATAGTTAAAAAAAAACCTGCCAATTTTTTTTTTACTTTCACGTGTCATTTAAAATTTAAACTCCATCTTCTTGTTTTCAGATTATTGTGTTTAACCTTGAAACAGTGAAACATCATTTCCTGAAAGTTCCTGTATGAGTTTAAAAGGCTCAAAAAAGTATTTTAAAAATAAAATAATAATAATAATAATGATAATAATAATTTAAAAAAAGCCCACACACCAGATCCGGTAGTCAATATTAGTCAGGATGTAAGATACGAAGCTGTTAAAGCCTGAGCTATTAGCGCTTTTGCTGCTTCCATGCAGCCACCTGTTACATGCTGCTTTCCGAAAGATCGTCTTCACATTAGCTTTCAGTCGACTGCCATATGTCTCAGCTTTCTCAGAGCTGCAGAATAAATACATCACAGCTGGAAGAATTATAAACCTTCCTGCACAAATTTCATGCAGCTTCAATCAAATCTGTTGCAGCTACAAAAAATTAAATACGTCAAAGAATTTAACTAACAAACTAAAGACAGACAAGAAGGAGATAAATATATATATATATATTAAAATATTTAAATATGTGTGTGTGTGTGTAAAATTGACAGTCTGCTTTTATGTTTTGTTAAAAATTTTAAAAGATTAACCAAAAATTAAAGAAATAAGGAACGTAAGTAAGTAAGTAAGTAAATAAATAAATAAAAATTATAGCTACTGTCTTTGCATGAAAGAAAGAAAGAAAGAAAGAAAGAAAGAAATGAAGGAAAGTGTGCAGGTAGTTGGATGGATGGATAGATAGATTAATAGATTAAATAAATAAATGTGTGAAATATATATATAATGGAAGAATGAAAGAAATGTGCATGTAAATAAATAAATTAATTAATTTATAATGTGCATTAATAAATACTATATGGAAACATACATACTGAAAGAAAGAAAGAAAGAAAGAAAGAAAGTGTGCATGTAAATAAATAAATAAATAAATAAATACAATGTGCTAATAAATACCATGTGGGGAAAATATATATAAATATATATAATAGTGAACAAACAAACAAAAGAAAGAAAACAAACGAATTAATAAATAAAATATTAATTATTCATTTATTTATTCATTAATGGGAAAAAGTTCTTAATAAAGTAGCTGTTAAAAAGGAAAATAAGCAATGAAGGTGAAGAGGGAGGCTACGTTAGTCGTGCTCGATGACAGTTAGCTAGATTTATAGCTACGCTTACAGCGGAAGTAGAAATATTTCTATTAAAGTAATAAAAACACTTTTGCATTGTATTTGTAAAAGAGCAGCAACAAGCATGAATGTCATGGTTGTAGCCACGCCCACAAATACTCTGATGGTAGCAATGCATAAAGTATAAAGTGCTAACTGTTAGATGGAATTTGTGAATTTTGGACTTCGGTTGTTTAGATACAAAAAGTCGTGAAAAACGTTGTTGCTAGGCAACTGGGGAATGTTATGGATCCTGAGCAAATGACTTAGGTTTTACAATCTAGCTAGCTAGCACATGGCAGTTAAGTCTTTTTTTTTTAATACCAGCAATGTGACAAGGGAAGTGAGACAAAATCGTCTGGAATATAAACTTTTCCCTCAGATGTGTTGATAAATCACTAAATAAAGACTCTGATTAAAATTAGACTTAGCAAATACGACTGTTTACCAGATACAGGAGTGGACCATTCGTATAGAATCATCTCGTGAACTTAAACACATACATGATCAGGGAATGACTTTAATCTGAAGGAAAACTAAAAACTCTAGACGCTTAGAGGAAACAGAAATTAGCCTGCTAGCCTAGCAGTGTTGCTAGCGCCTGAAAGTGAGTCAGCGATTCTGGAAACCTAAAATATCAAATGTAATTGATATTTATATAAATGTAATTGATATTGATGTAAATGTAAATGAAAAATTACTCACGTAGGTGAAGTAAGAACTGTTTTGGTTAGGATTCTGACTAGCCATGTAGCTGTAAAGCTAAAGCAAAAGGCACGTTCAGCTAGCACAGGTTGTTACAGTAGCTAGCATCTCAGGGTGTTTAACTAGCTGTTCTTGTAGCGCATGACAGGAAAAGTTTGGTGGTAGTTTTGTTGAGGAAATTGAATTTATGAGGTCAGAAATGTTATTTTCTGAAATAAGACCGTCTAAAGTGTGACAGAAACAGAGACAGACCGAACCGTAAGCTCGACACAGCTAGCATGCAAATGGCAGCGTATGAGAGATAAGAGAGGATTAGCCGAGCTGGATGATTATGAGTGCGACTCGTTTGGTCACTTTTCCTCATCAGGCGGTGGTGACAGCTTCGCGTTTTTACACATTTTCACGCAGGGAAAAAAAAGAAAAAACCCACACACTTGCCGAAATGGCAGCCCAAATGGTTGAGCGCGTGTGGCGCTCCGAAATCCTTTTAGAGCAGGTGTTCAAACAAGCGGGATTAACGTAATGAGATGCAATTACATGCAGCTTGGTTACTGTTGCTCAAAGTCCACAGTCAACTTCTGGAGAAAAAAACAGAAAAAAAACCCGAGCAGGACTCGATTCGCTTTATAAAACACGACGTGTGCACTTTTTGATAAAACACACACACACACACGATGCTAAATCTACACACACGGCAAACAGAATGTAAAAGCAAGCAGCCTTCAGCGGCCATTATCTTCTTCCTCAACAGATGTTCTTGTGATTGCTGGCTCGATTTCAGCGGCAGGCGAAAAAAAAAAATGACAAAAACGAACAACTGTACACGGAGAAGGACCTTCTGTCGATCGGAGATAGCGAGTGTTTAACATAGAGACTTTACTTTCAGGCACCAGTAGGTTTGGATAATGTTGATTTCACACACACACACACACACACACAGTCTCTCTGCATGTAATAAGCTTTTTAATTTAGTTTTTTTTTTTTTCCAATTGAGCGCCGAACCTTGAGGCAAGGACGATCTGATTTCAAAAGCGTAGGTGTTACATAAATACAGTCTCACAGTTATTTAATTCACTTTCTCAATCTAACACACTCTCTCTCTCGCACACACACACACACACCTACACACACCTACACACTCCGCTAACAGGAAGCATGGTCGCTTTACAACATTTAAACATGACAATCTGTTTTAAATTTTTTTATCGGTTTACTTGATTATATCAATTGTTATCTTTTTCTTTGTAAAGTAGTTTATTATTATGCTTTAATCCTTGAAAAATGCATTTTTATCATGGCAACACAATTACTTTTGATTGGTTTTCACCATGGCAACAATCATAAATAACTGTTTAAACTTTGAGTTTGCGCTTCACTAATCGCAATTAAACTGATATTAACTGATATAAATTATGCAAAAAAGAATATTTTTAGGCTACAAAATGCTTTTTTAATTGAAAGTAACCAGAACAGAGCCAAGTAACATGCTCTGAGAGGTAACCATAGCAACAATCGTATATGGTAGCTAAAAATTTACAAGGAGCTGGCTAAAAAAATAATTGCATTAGATGTCGCCGTCTACAAATCATTGAAATAAGAATTTTTCTTTGCTCTTGTGATACATATTGTATACTGTGGAAATGTCTTTGAGTGTTATGATGACATAAATATGAGAAAATAACGAAAAAATGTCTGAACATCAGAAAAACAAACCAATGACGCAGTGATAAGTTCTGCTACTCTGACTTTGGCTGATTTTTATCGTCTCAGTCTTTAAAAACAGGGGCGTAGTTCATACGTGTTTTAGCCAAATAATATAAAACAGCAACTCATACTATTAAGCTAACACATTTCTACAGATCTACGTCATTCAGCTACCTTTACATGATTGTTGCCATGGTGACATCTCAAAGTGCGCTGTTATAGCTCTGTTTCCAATCGTTTATTTCTACGTAATTAAAACGAAGAGTTTAAAAATCCAGAGCAAAACCTAAATATAGGCCTAGCCTATAGGATCAAGAGCGTAGATTTATGACTTGTGTACATTTGTATTAGAGGCGTATCGATGTAAGATAATAACGCACTCCACGCAGCCAATCAGAAATGTAGCTATGGTGTAATTTCGCCATATTGACTTTTTTCCATGAACCTGATTGGACCCTACTTTGGATTTAAAACAGTGTAATGAGCCCCAGTTACGATTCCTCAGGTGTAGGCTACGTAATAGGCAAAATTTCCCAAATAACGTGGTTCTGAACACTTGTTAATATTACACTAAGCTTAATTTCTGTCTGATTTTTAAAAGAATGTCATGTTTTATTTCAATCAGAGCATGAGAGCATCACTGAGATAACTATAAAAGTATTGATATTAATATAAAATTTAAAGCGATAGTAGCAAACACTAAAGGAGGAAGAATTCGGTCACTTTGGAAGTCATAGAGAGATATTTTGATATTACGTCCTTGCTGAAGGATGTGGCATAAAATTATCTCATGGCTACACGATTGCATGTGACGGGCGACGATTAACGTAACGGTTGTAACATAAAGATAATGCTTTTATCATTTCACCATGGCAACAAGCATTAATAACTGTTTTGTATTTGCGCATCGCTAATCACAATTAAACTGATATTAATTGTACAGGAAATAGATATTTTTCAGATTAAAAGCAACCAGAAAAGAACGAGATAATGTCCATTGAGACGTAACCATAGCAACAATCGTCCCTGTTTATGATGCCTCAGGTGTTTTTTCTGCACATGGTTCGCAAGTATTAGGCTAAATTTCCCAAATAACGTGGTTTCCAACATTCATTAAATTTATGCTAAGCTTCACCTGTGTTTGAAAAAAATATATATGTTGATTTTACCAATAGAAAAAGGTTCACATAAATACAAACAACGTCATGCAAGGAGCTTTGAATACAGCTTTTTAAAACCAGAGAATGTCAAAAATTCCTTTTCTGAGAAGCCATTTTCATCATAATCACCAACAAATCAAGAATAAATATGAAATGAACTTGTATCTGTAATTAACATGAACACTGTTAATTACAGCTCAAACACCTGCTAATTAGCGTGTCATTTATTACAAGATTAATGTTTCTCTCTGAAAGTCCTTCAATTTTATCCTAAAGCATCTGAAATTTAAAATAAAAAAAAGCCTGACTATAATGCTGTATTATAAGTGGATAAAGTCATGTGAACACTAATGCTAGGCAACTAGGAAAGATGGCTTCCAGGAATGGAGGCTAGCTAATAAATGAGCCAGTGAGTCTAATGATGTAGTTAGCTAGCTTGTCATGTTTTACAAAAAATATTTAAAAAAGGGGTAATGAGAGTGTAAACTAAACCATAATGTTAGAAATATCAACATTTCTCTCAGATATGTTGATAAATTGTAAAGAAAACACTCCATACGACTAAAACGACACTTTATTTACACTTAGCATTGAGCGCTAAGCAATTCACCATTATGAGAAAAGTCATTATAGTTAGAGTTCTTAAAGAAAAAGTGTGTGAAACTACACAAGAACGTCAAGTGGAAATAAAATAACATGCTAATTTTATTAACTTTAAATTAACTTTATGCAAAACAGCTACACCATTTTATCGATCTTAAACATTCTGTGATGTGTTTGTTTTATCGTATCACTCACTAAATTCCTGTCTAAAGATTAAATGCGGAAAAAGAACAAGGAACTATCTAGAACTAAAATTACTAAAACTAAGAGAAACAGAATATATAAAGCTAAATAAAATATCTCTAAAAGTAAAAACTATAGAATAGAAACCAGTGAAGTTAGAATAAACACTAACTAATAGTAAACGGAATTGGAAATTGTAATTCATTTAAAAAAAATGATTTATTATCAAACAAAATGGCATACCTTTTATCCATTTATAGTTACACTTAATGTTCTGTGAAACCTGTTGTCGCTTACGTTATAGCAGCTATAAACATTCGTTCCCTCACCAGCCTTTCTTTTTTTTCTCTCTCTTCAAGTTAATAAAACAAAACGCAGCTTGTCAGGTCACAGAGAAACCGCAAAGCGAACCATTTGGAAAACTTAAAGTTACAGCTTTACTTCTGACTGTTACAAAGCGCTGACACTGGAGACTCCTTCCATACATGTTAAAAAAATAAGAAAACTTCACCAAATCAATGATTATTTTTTAACGTGTCCACTTTACAAGTCCCTGTGAATGAGCTGTTACTATAGAAACGCAGCTGCACTACTGTCAGAGCCGCTGATACAGAAAACGAATCAACACCTTCCGACCAATCAGAATGGAGAATTCAGCAGCGCTGTGGTGTACGGGACAACGATTAACACTGCGGGGTAGTGACGAGAAACAGATTTCATTAAGAGAGAGAGAGAGACGGAGAGAGAGACACATATGCCTGCACACACACACACACACACACACACACACACACACACACACGCACATACACAAGCACACATATGCACACACACTTGTGCACATGAATGCTGTGTATATTTATATATAATGTTTATTCATTAATATAGTGCATGGAAACATCACTTTATCTCTCTTTCTCTCTCTCTTTTGCCCTATCTATCTCTTTTGCCTTTCTATCTCTCTCAGTGTCTCTTGTTCTCTGACTTTCAGTCTCTCTCTTTATCTTTCTGTCTCTCTTTCTATCTCCTTTTCCCTGTGTCTCACTCTCTGACTTTCTGTCTCTCTCCCTATCTTTCATTCTCTTAATCTTTCTGTCTTTCTCTTTCTGTCTCCTTTTCCTTGTCTCTCTCTGTCTATCGCTCTCTGACTTTGTCTCTCTATCTTTCAGTGTCTCTCTTTATCTTTCTGTCTGTCTCTCTCTCTCTTTCATTCTCCCTTTCCCTGTCTCTCCCTCTGTCTCTGTCTCTCGCTGTCTCTTGGTCTCTCTCTCTCTCTCTCTCTCTCTCTCTCTCTCTCTCTCTCTCTCTCTCTCTCTCTCTCTCTCTCTCTCTCTCTCTCTCTCTCTCTCTCTCTCTCTCTCTCTCTCTCTCTCTCTCTCTCTCTCTCTCTCTCTCTCTCTCTCTCTCTCTCTCTCTCTCT